>BDUI01010492.1:54304-64598 GCA_002335545.1 Apodemus speciosus
GCTCCACAAAGGCTGGGAAAGGAAGTTCACCTTGATCAATGTCAAGTTCACACTCTGTTCTTCTCTAGTCCTGACCTTTAAGTGTAGCTGTAGCAGCACTCCTGGAGAAGCTGTTCATACTGTGCCTGTGTGCAAGGCATTCCTCCAGGAGTGAGCAGAGCCACCTGCATCTGGTGATCTGTTATGTACATAAGCAGCTTCTGTGTTCACTGATAAGGAAATAGACTACCCTGGTAGTGCCCTATATGCATTTCTCCCCAGTTCCAAAATACAAGACAGTTTTGATTGTTGGTCTTCCTTAAATTGATGAGATGTATGTAACAGCACAACTGGTGGGTGGGAGAAGGGTCTGCTTGTTACAGTAGATGAAATTCAGATAGCCTAAGGAATAATTGAATTATATATGATATTACATTTTGCTTAGGGTTTTAGAACTAAAATAACATAATGTTGGGTGTAGCAGAAGGGCATTTTTATYATTGCGGATTAAAGAAATGTTACAGTGAACATAGCTTCTTAAAACAGAACAGGAAAATAAAAATACTCATGAGTATATAAAGAAATGACTTATGAAATAGCACAGAATAAAGAAAACATGACCAACATATATTACTGACTGCTTTATTTTATTACATATTAATTTACATTGATGTAAAATGAGTGGGATTTAACACTTTGGTTTCCAACCTCTTTATGAGACTAAGAGGAACTGTGGCTGTAGACTCTCAGCACCATTGTGTATGCTTTTATTTTGGTGAATATCAAAGCAGCAGTTAATTATAGTACTAGCGTTTCTGTTCTTCACCTCATTATCTCTGTCTTGCACTATTATTTTCTGTTGCTTCTGGCTATTCAGCATCAGGCCTGGCACCAGTGAAGTGTGAACACAATGCCAGCACTGCATTCAGCACAAGAATAGAAAGGCAGATGGCAGATTGTACTATTTATAGTTGGAGCCAATCTGCCTGAGGTGAGCCCTGCTGAAATGGTTTTTTTTTTTAAATCAGGAATGTTTTCATATATTAAAGGGATAAGAAAATTGAAGGCCAGGAAAAAACTTYAGACCTCTGGACTCTGAGAGTAAAAATTTCACTATAGATCACTAAGCAACTACAAGTATTAAGCATTTTTAAACTGGAAATTTACATATTTTTCTTTATATTCTCTAAGTAAAGACTTCAGGCCTGCAACATCCTTCATGAAAGAACATAAGGAGTTTATTGTTCTGGGATGTTATGTTGCCATAGCAACTGATGCAGTAAGAATTTTAATCATTGGGATCAAAATGAGAACATAATAACTAATTATTTAAGACCATTGACTGTATCATGTAAACACAGACTAGTTTTTAGTTTCTTGTTCATCACTTCTTGACCGCATGTGAAGAACACAAAATGACTCTACTTCATATTTGATTCTTCATATTTTTAAAGAATATATTATTTAAAACTATGGTATCAATTAGTATATTGATATATACTGCATTAAAACTGCATTAATTGTCTAAGCTATTTATTCTTTAGATACCTGGTTTTAAAACTAATTCTGTCTCAAGAATTACAGTGAACTGATAATTAAAATGCTCTAGTTAAGATCTTAGGTATCTCAGATAATCTGATATACAGTAACCAATGTAGAATGACAGTTAAGAAAACTTATGTTCTATTAATAATGAAACTGTAACATAGACCAAAAAAATTAATTTGATCCAATCATAGTAATAATATAAAATATTTTGATTGGATTTATTRAAACTTAGCAGATTACTTAGTCATATTCTAAAATATGCTACAACTTCTGTTCACTTGAAGTCATGACTAAATGTCATATGCATTTGTTGATTTTATTTAGAGGGTAAACTGATTTGGATTTTCACTTATTATACTTTGATAGTTTAGAGAAAGTTCATGGAATGCTAGATATAGAATAAGGCAGTTACAGTCTAGACTTCTTGCTTTATTAGCTTCATATTCATATTCATAGTTAAGTACAGCTAATGATAGTAGTGATTTTTGGCTAGGTACAGCCGATCATTCCCAAAGCATCTCCAAATGGAAAGCTGGGGGTTTTTAAATGAACTAAGTTATAAAAATGAAGAAAAATAGGGAGGTGGTCACTTATAAAACTGAAGCCAAAAGATAGGTGGAGAAAACTCATCTGTTTGTTGTGGAAAATGGGAAAGCTATCACATAATACTCAAAAATTAAATACTAGCTACTGCAGCTTCTCCTTCTCACCATTCTCCCCCCCCCCTTCTCGTCCCACACTGGTTCTGTATATGTTCTCTCACACACACATTCCAGCGTGTATGCCCAAGTATGTGGATGAAATAGGCTGGCATTTGATGCTTGCCCCAATTGCTCCCCATCTTGCTTTTTGAAACAAGTCTTTCACTGAACTTAGACCCTCTGATTGGACTAGACAGGCAGATCCACCATCACCTCAGTTCAGGGGCATGTGCTGCCTGGCTCAGCTTTGGGTATGTGTGCTAGTGGGAGCTCAGGTCTTCTTGCTTGTGTGGCCTGACTGACTGAGCTGCCTCTCACAACAAGCAATGGCAATAACTAGCATTCTCTTTAGGGTAAAGTCGAATGGATTCACTAGGAGGAGAAGAGCATCTCCTTCTTCCCACTTGTGATTCTGTATTTTGAACCCTCTCATTGTACAGACATTCTGTATTCTTGTTCCTCGGCCTTTCCCCTCAATTAGAACCTAATGATATTTCTAATCTTTAGGGGAACAGATTTGTTCCAATTTTGAGTTTTATGCTTGATTGTGTTTATTCTTTCTGGACTTCATAATGAAAGGATGAGAATTACAGCCTAAAAATCCCCCGTGCCTAACTCTTAAATGACCCCAAAAAGTCAGAAGTTTAGCCCACTCTTTGTTAGAAACTAGGTGAAAGGTCACATTCCTTGAGCCCGCACTTTGTTAGAAACTAGGCAAAAGGGCCTTGAATATGTGATCCTGGCCCCGTAACAGGAAATGCGTACGTGACCCTGGTTGCGTAACAGGAAATGAGCTAACTAGTTGCTATCTGGCTTCTATAGGAAACTGATTGGTCCTCGGAGCACGGGCTTGGTAATTTAAACTGATTGGCTTAGAAGCTATGGAGTGGTACAGATCAATTGGCTCGCACTGCACTGGCTCTTGATGCTAAGGAATGATTGGTTTGCTTTACGTGGGTTTTGTTGTAAACCTATAAAAGCTGTCCCGATTCTGCACTCGTGGTTCAGAGTCCTCTACCCCTGTGTGGCGTACATCTGTGAACCCCAGAGCCTCTGGAATAAAAATCCTCTTGCTGTTGCATCAAGACCATTTCTCGTGAGTGATCTGGGTGTCACTTTCCAAGGCGTGGGGTCCTGGGGTACCCTCATTTTTTTTGGGTCTTACAATAACAGCGAATTAAAAATTGGACTTTTTTTCTTCTTTTGTGTGTGTGTGTGGGGGAGAGTCACAAAGGTAGGGGCAGACTAGGGAGGACTAGGAAGTGAACATGATTGGGTGTAATGTGTGAAATTCCCAAATAATCAATAAAAGTATTATGATTAAAAAAAGAGAATTATGTGGGGTCATTTAGGAATGAAAAACAGTTCATTCTTGTTCTATATAGGCAGGCAATGGGAAAGATTATTTTCCTGTGAATTTTAGTAATATAAAAGTGAAGAGACCTGAAATTAAAAAGATTAAGGTAAAAAAATTATTTCCATAACATAACTCTTAAGTAATTATCAGAATCATATTTGAAATTTTTGGCCAGAACTTAACAACACACAATTCTCTTGAGAAAAAGAAGTATGCATATAACCTGAAGGTGCAAAGTCAAAAATACTTGCCCGTGTTGAAACATTGGATACAGGTATTCTGCTGAGTGCTATGGTCCTGACATTAGATAATAGGAAGGTGAATAGTAATWTTTCTTGGTTATCATTCCCAATTGAAGAATATCTTTTACTTACAGTTTGAAAGGTAGTGAGTTTGCTTCCTATTTAGAGTTTTCATTTTCCTTTCACATGAATTTAAACGTTGATTAATTCTGATAGTCATAATTATATTTCATTAAGTCATAAAACATTTAAAACATACAAAGGAACATATACATATAGTTGAGTTTCATTCTGACTGTAAGAGTCAGTTACATTTAATTGTGTTGGCAACCTGGATGTTTAGGGAAAGGACAATGACCAGGCCCCACCCTGTGAGGAAGGCATTAACCAGCTGCCTACTCCTTCTTGGCACCATCCAAATTACTCTCCATGGATAAAGCCCAACCTACAAAAGGTTWAAAAAAAAAAAGTCCTTCGATTGAACCTAGGGCCTTACATGTGCTAGGCAAGAGTGCTACCACTGTAATACATCAATAGCCCTAGCATGTCTTTATGTAACACATTCCAATTTTTATGTATTTCATCAGATTTCATTTGGTGGTCTTAATGGTGTTAGGATTGAAATGTTTTTATGGTTGCTGGGTCTTTGATGAAGCGATAGGAGTCATTTTGTTTTTATACATTATGACTTTGAAGTGTTACTTTCCTGAGAAGAATGCATAGCATCCACTGAAAACAAAGCCCAGAAACTGACTACTGTTGTTAAATTTATCCTATTAGAACTAGAATATTTAAAATTAATATTAGTATTTATTCTCAAGGAATATTATATTTGCCATCCCTTTCTTTCATTGTACATGACAAAATTAAGATGAATCAAGTATAAATTTATGAAAGCCTGATTAAACGTGAAGTTATATAAATTTAGTAACATATCCTGTGGTTGTTTTGTTTTGTTCTTTTTGTTCGTTTGCTTGCTTTTTGTTTTTAAGTCCGACTCTGTGCTTCAAGATACCACTGTGGTCCAGGAACTTAGCAAGGGTAGATTATTGTGGCCCCTGAGCTCTGTATACTCTGTACATTGTAAGGTGCTGAATCAGCAGTGATTGCTTATGGCTTGGAYTGTAGGTGCTACATGGTAGGTGGCCCCCAAGTGTCCAGTGGGGGTTGGCTTAGCAGAGGGAGTGTCTGTGCGGTCTGCAGTCATTCCTGTGTGCTACCTGTTCTCTTTGTAGAATTAAGTGTTCCATGGGAACAACGTGGTTTTTTTTCTATTGATGAATGTATAGATTTCCATTTCCCAGTGTCTTCAATCTTCTTCAGGAAATTCTTATTTTCCTTATGTAGGGAAAATAATTATTTTTGTAATACATTCAGTTCCTAAAAGATTGAGGATTAATTCCAAAGGGAAAAAATCATTATGGTTATGAATAGTGCTTTGGTTGCAAGCTTTACAGCACCTTTAAAAACTGCTTCTTAGGGAAAGAAAACAATTTTATTCCTGTGTGAGTTGAGGTCACAGTGTGTGCATTGCATTTGCATTTGTATGTGTGCATGCACATGTGTTTGTGTATGTATGTATGTGTGTGTGAGTGTAAAATATTGACGAGATGGAGGAGACAGACAAGAATGGCAAGATTATAAGAGAGAAAAACCTCCATGCTTTCTATGAAATTGTAAAAGACTTAGAGTGATTAAGTAGAAAAATAGATATTTTTCTTTTATGTGTATTTCTTATGTCATTTCTTATGTCTAAAAACAGATTTTCATTAAAACGGACAGTGACAGTAGTAAGAGAAAGTTATTACACAGATGGCTGCTTTTCAGTAACAGCTTAAGTCACTAATTAGAGGATAAAAACCTATATTTTGGAAAAGGATGTACTATGTTGCAATAAGATATTTTATAATCACATTAATTTTCTAACATTCTGTAAGAAAAACATTCTTTAGGAAAAGGCAAGGTCTGGGTGTTGATGCTGATATTCATCTTTCATTACAGATTTATTAGTATTTTTCTTTAATTACATTAAACAATATATTGAAATAGTTAAAGTTTATTTTACATTCTAAAGTCATTTTGTTTGGAAATATATGAAACTAATTTTAAAACCTAAGAGATTTTCAAGTTGCTCAGTGTCCATAGATCTTGTAACTTTCTATTGCAACTTCTAAGGCTTTTCCTTGACTTAAGAGGCTRTCAAGTCCATGCATTGGTCCTTTGCCATAGTGCTTCTTGCTCTCCCCTCAGGAACTATAGCTTCATAAATGCCTTTCCAGCTGAACTTTTGTATTTTGTCAGGTTTTCAACAACTTAGAAGAGGTTTCAATTAAAAATAGATTATAAACTTACATGTGGGTGGCAGTTGAATGAGTTGGTATGACAGCTCATATTAAGAGGTTGGATCAAGTGCAAAGTAGCTTAACAAAATTGGAGAAGTATAGTGCTACATTAGTCCTAATGACTGTGGTCCTTTAACACGGGCTGGATGCTAATAAGAGCACCTTTCTCTTAGAGAACGAGTTCTGTCAGGGCAAGATGGTGAAGGTTGGACCCATTGATATACTCTTACTAAGAACCCACCTTCCTAAGAAATACCCCCTTTGCCATTTGTGGTTATGGGCACCAGATCTTAAGGCCCTGAGGCTTGCTTGTTTCTCCCCCTTGCCAATCCTCAGAAAAGGCGCATAAGTAACACTATGGACTGCCAAGCTCATTCTTAAATTTTCTGCTTATTAAAGAAAATTAAGCATTCTCCTTTTATAGAATTTGAAAATCTTTACCATTTTTATATTCTGCATTTTTATGGAATTATAGATTACTAAAAATAAGATCTATGTGTGAAGTATTTTAATATTCTATTATTAGGTTATTGAACATAAACTTAGATATTGAATATGATGGAAAACATCACTTTAACTGGTTTTAGGRTTTATTTTATTTTGAGTTGACTTCTCGATATTTTGCTCAGGTTGGTCCTAAATGCTTATATTTCCAGCAATTCTCCTACATCAGCCTTTAAAGGGCTGAGACTTTAGGTGTGCCGCACTGCCATCTCTAGCCTAAGAGGTCTCCATTTTCAAATGCTATCCATTTCACAACCCTGGAAGCAGAAAATGGGAGAGACGAACAAAAAGAAATGTTGCCAGCTCCTGTTGTTAATGTTTAAATGGCACATTACATTGCATCTGTATTCAGAGTCTTCTGGGATGCCTCAGTAGTTCCGTGCGGTGAGTAATGTTCAAAGCAAGGTCAGCATATCTACCTCCCTCAACAACCGTCACTTCTTCATAGTGAAAATACCAAAATCATTTCTTCTGATTTTCAAAAATAAGTAGCAAAATATTGCCAGCATCTATAGTTACCTTATTGGACGAAATAATAATACTCTGCCTTCTCTGTGATTCAGTACTTATTGACCAATCTTTCTTGTCTAACCCCTTCACTGCTCTCCACAGCCTCTGGGAACTTACTTTCCGGTTGTATGAGAGCATCACTTTTAGATACCACTGATGGGGCAGTACAGAACTAGGTTTTTGGTGCTTGAATTATTTTATTTCACATACTGTTAGTGTTTTAAATATATAAAACCTACAATAAAATCGATTTCAAGGAAGTTCTTCCACAAATAGTGCAGTAACTTCTCATATTGCATACTCAGTATCATTAATAATTACTCACCCACCCAGTTGTTCTTTTCTATAACTAGTCTGCTAAAATTGTCTCCAGAACAATCTCTATGAAGTGCACATTGTGTTATGTAATTTTCTTGATTTCTTTGGTTAGAAGAAAACTTGAAATTCCTTCAATTGTCTGGTAGCCTCTGCCACCCACATTGAGCCAGTTCCCCGTCTTTCTCTTACTCGAGAGTGTATAGTGGGGCAACCTCTATATTAATCTTTGAGAAAATTAGTTATTTGTTTGTGGTGGCTGTTCTATTTGGAATTCATACTTCTGTTATGAACATTATAGCCATTCCTAATGCCCTAGTCAAATGTGAAGTCTCTAAACCTTGTGTTTTTCAACATGAAAGTAAGGTTTCAGTGTTTGATTTCTTTGTAACTTTCCCACAGTACCAGCTAGCCTCATTTCCCTATGGTTCCCTTTGCGTCTACCCTTTATCTTTCTGCCCTTTAAGAACTAGTTAAACACATGGGACTAAAGAGATTGCATAGTGGTTAAAAACACTTACTCCTGGTGTGAAAGACCCAGATTGAGTTCCTGCCCTCCACGTGGGCACTCTGAACAATCTGTAACTCCGGTTCCAGGGAATCTGACTTTTGGCTGCTGCAGACTTCAGGTATACATCTGTTTCATGCAGACAAATATACAAATAAAATAAAAATAAGTGAATCTTTAAAAAATAAATATATAATCATTAGATTTTGCCTTAACATTTCTCCTATATTGTACATAGTTTGTGCTCTGTAAATGTGTACCAAATTGAACTTAAACTTTCCAGTATAGCTGCACGGACACACCACTCATGTAGACATTTGTATTCTATTCCTAGTGCTGCCATTTACTCTGAGAATTCATCTTGACATTTAATTTTTCTATGACTTAGTGGGTGTTTTTACTTACAAAGTGGGTGTAATGATATTTCACTCTACGTTATAAAATTATTGTGTTATTTGCTGAAGAACTTCTTTGAACTCCTTGAGATGAAAATTGTCATATTTATAGGAAAATGATGAGATTTTGGCTCTGAAACATGAAAAATTTGGGTACAATTTAAAGATAATTTTGTTTAAGTGCCAAATGGTCAGAAATTACATTATCAGTTAGGTACACGTGAATATTATAGATGTGTGTATAGTGCTTGAAGCTTATAAACATATTTTCTAATGTCAGAGTAGGTCATGGTATATGTTTTTAGTAAAATTTAAAAGACCAAAAATTGTAATGTAAAAATGGATTACATTGGTGCAGTCACTGAGGTTCTTAGCTTTAGGTATTGTTTACTAAATTGGCTCTTGGTCCAGTTTTGTAACCATAGATGGTCATTTAATCTTTTAATGTTTTGTCTCCATTTGTATAAATCCAAATAATAGGGTTCCTATGTACAGGATAGGAATTTTAAGAATAATGTGTTTCAGATGAGACAGAATAATGATATATTAGTTCTTATACTAACCTCTCTTTGGAGAAATTCTGTATATTTAGGCTTAATCAAAAGTCAAATGAAGTGATTAAGAATTTAGTTTTAGGTAATCCTGAGTTTTTTTAATATTTTATTTTTTATTTAAAATAAAAAATTTTATACAGGTATTCAGATAACTGTTTGTCCTCCCTCAACTCCTCTTTCTCTCTCCTCCCAACTCACTCAACTCCATGCCCTTGCCTTTTCTCCCTCTCCCTTTCTCTCAAACAAACAAGTAAACAAATAAAAGTGCAAGAAACACATGTAAATATACACAAACCCACACATGCACAAAACCCATGAAAACACAAAATTGGAAACCATAATATATAATCAAAAGACCACTAAGGCAAAAATGCCCAAATAAAGCAATATGAGACAAAAAGTCTACAAAAATTTTTTAATTGAATATATTCTTTGTTTACATTTCAAATGTTATTCCCCTTCCCAGTCGCCCCGCACTCCCCCCCCCAGAAAACCCCTTTCCCATCCCCCTCTTCCTGCATCTATGAGGATGTTCCTCCACCCAACCTACTCCCACCTACCCTCCCTCGATTTCCYTGTGCTGGGGCCTCTATAGAGCCTTCCTAGGACCAAGGACCTCTCCTCCCATTGACGCCTGAGAAGGCATTCCTCTGCTACAAATGCAGCTGGAGACATGTGTACCCCTTGGTTGATGGCTTAGTCCCTGGGAGCTCTGGGGGGTCTGGTTGGTTGATATTGTTGTTCTTCCTATGAGGTTGCAAACCCCTTCAGCTCCTTTAGTCRTTTCTTAAATTCCTCTATTGAGGACCCTGTGCTCAGTCCAATGGTTGGCTGCTAGCATCTGCCTCTGTATTTGTAAGGCTCTGGCAGGGCTCCTCAGGAGACAGCCATATCAGGCTCCTTTCAGCAAGCATTTCTTGGCATCCACAATAATGTCAGGGTACAAAAGTATTTTAGACTTTATTTTGTGTTGGCCATCTACTGCTGGGCAAGGGACCTACCCTCAAGTGTGGTTAATATACTTGGTGGCACTCCATTAGAGAAAAACTAATACTTTCTTTGCAAGTTGATCGGAGATAGTTTCTTGGTTAGGGGTGTGAGCTCTTTTCTGCTTTGCACTTCCAGTGCTGGGATCCCATTTAACTTGAACTTATGAAGGCCCTGTGCACGCTGCCTGTCTTTGAAAGGTTATGAGTGCATCAGCCCTTCTGTGTTAGGACCACACTGTTTCTTTTTTGTTTTTATTGATTTTTTTTAATTGGATATATTCTTTATTTACATTTCATTTCCCTTTTCCTGGTTTCTCCGCCCCCCCCCCCAATGTCCCATATGTCTTTTT
>BDUI01010494.1:28118-42785 GCA_002335545.1 Apodemus speciosus
GAACTTTTGGGGGAATCAGGATCCTGGACCTCAGGTAGTACTGCAGAGCAATAGTGTTAAAAACCTCATGGTATTGGTACAGTGACAGGCAGGTAGATCAATGGGATAGAATTGAAGACCCAGAAATGAACCCACACACCTATGGTCACTTGATCTTTGACAAAGGAGCTAAATCCATCTAGTGGAAAAAAAGCCTTTCCAACAAATGGTGCTGGTTCAAATGGCAGTTGCCATGCAGGAGAATGCAGATCAATCAATTCTTATCTCCTTGTACAAAACTCAAGTCCAAGTGGATCAACAACCTCCACATAAAACCAGACACACTGAAACTAATATAACAGAAACTGGGGAAGAGCCTTGAGTACATGGGCACAGGGAAAATTTTCCTGAATAGATCACCAATAGCTTATGCTCTGAGGCCTTTCTAATACTTTTCATGTTGTAACTTAGATTCTATCCTCTCTCTAGAAATTTGTAGTGCTCTTCATGTCTGTTACAATCTGAATTTTAGATTATATTCCTGATTCTCAGTCTATTTTCATTCATTACACTGTATATAGCAAAGCTTCTTCAATCTTGAAAGTCAAGTCTCTACATTATGGAAATTTTAGTAATTTATATACTTACTTTCTTTTCTCTGGTGTTTTCTCTAACAACTTTTATCATTAGAATATCAAATCTTTTAGCATTCTAGATCTGTCCTCTAATTTCTAAAATATTATTCTAAATTTTATTAATATTTTTGTATTCTTTACAGAATGATTTTTATTTACATGATAGTTATATTGAGTTTTCCATTCTTGTATCATCATTTTAACTTCAAAGAAAATGTTTTTGCGTTTTTAATTTTGTAAGGATTAAGTTGGTTTTCCCTTGTATTTCTTTTGTTATTTGTTCTGTGTTTTAAATTTTGCACCTTTCTATAAATATCTAACAGTCTTTAGTTATTTGATATTGTTTAACAGGTGACAACCCACAGATACTAGCTGGTCCTGTTAGTATGCTCTTCAATAAAGATTTGTCTTCCCACAGATACTAGATGGTCCTGTTAGTATGCTCTTTAATAAAGATTTGCCTTATTGGAGACTTACTAGAGCAACACTGGCTATAAGTTTTAAGAACACTTCTTGGTTTGTCAGAAAAGAGTGCTCCATTTTCTTGTTTAGATGAATATCAACAAAAAGTAAATCCTTTCTTCTGTCTTGGTAAAAAACTCGGCATTCTTCAATTCAGAATTCAAGCCTTGCCATGGGGGRAAAATCAGACTTTTCAGCTACAGGTAGTGGTCCTCTGGAAGCAGGGAGCCCAGACAATGTCTTCAACACTGGGTTGCTTTTATGTCTGAATTTAGTCCATTCTCTACCTACCTCCACTGAAACAAACTCTATGTGTCTCGCAGCTTATCATTCAATTTTCTTGGGTCTATTCATCTGGTTTTTACATTTGTACTGCCTTCCCAATCCCAAAATGTTCTTGTCCCAATTCTTGTACATTTATTACTGTATCTTTGTAGAGAGGAAAAAATATTGGATTTTCACCATTTGACCTGAAAACATCACACACATTTAAGATACATGTCCCACACAAAAGAGCCAAAAAGTCTCAGAGGACTGCAATTATAAGCATAGTAGCTTAATAGCTATTTCAAGTAACAAATAATTTTAAAAACCATTTTGTTTCTTGCCTTTGAGCTGTTTATCTGTTCTATTTTATTCCTGACTTGCTTTCTTTTTTTATTTCTGAACATCTTTCTTAATAACATCCTAGTTGCTTTCAGGTCAAACATTGTGTTTGATATCCTGTTCCATTACCCTGCTATAATTTAAATAGTATTTTCTGCTGAAGAGGCAAATGACCCCAAAGATTTCTGCTAGTTTCTCATTGTAGGAAGAAYTCCCCTTCCACATCCTATTAAATAAAGTAGTAACCACATTTTTGAAATCTATGCCTAGATTTAAGGGAGAAAGTTTCATTTTTTATATACAGTCTGTATATTTTATGTGCCCATGGTTATATATAAATCTCAGTTTCTCTATCTGCATCAGAATATGATAGCTAACAAATTATTTCATTTTTTAATAAGTGACAAATAGAAGTAAAAGATGCACATAAATTAGCTTACATAATCAGGTTTAATTTCCAGTATGGCCTTATAACATTTTATATGCTTTGGGAAATAAAGTTTTAGAGAGAAACCAGGGCAACTACTTAAATATTTGATGTAAAAAAGTTATTTTAATATTTTTATTCATAAAATTCCCAAGTGAATTAAGGGATGTGTAAGTACTTATATTAAAGATATTATTTAATTTAGGGCAGAACATGTTTCTGAAGCTTTTCGTTTTAAACAGCTATTACAGTGGATAATTCAGCAAGAACAAACAAGAAATCAACTCATGACTGTGTAGACAGTACAGGTTCTAGAAAGTAGACATTATGGTCATAGAATTTATTATGACAAGAAGAAACATTTGACATTGGAAGGATGCAATATTAACCATCTGTGATTGCCCTAGGTGGAATACAATGCAAATACAAGGTTTTCAAAGGCCATGGTTTTTGTCTATTGATGTAAAGGCAAATAATATTGTTGAAGTTGGAATTGAAAGGGAAGCAAATGCATTGCCAAAACAGCATATAGGAAATGGCAAAGACCAAGAAGCTTTTAGGACAAAGTTTGCTGGTGAAAAATCTTGAAAGACAAGTAGAGAATATATTTTGGAGAGTATCTGTATAAAATCTTTGTTCTTTAGGCTGGAGAGAAGGCTCAGTGTGTAAATACTTTTGCTGTGCACAACTGATAGCCTGATTTTAGATGTCTAGCACCCAAGTAAATTTCTGGGCATAGATGCACAGTGGGTAGGGAGATCACTGGGGACAGTTGATTGCTAACATGACAACTGGTCCAATAATAGACTTCATCTCAAGGGAGGAAAAGGGAAACAGATAGAGAAGAATCCCTATAGTCTTCACATTCACACACACCCTGTCACACATATGAAATATTATTAAATATTTTTCTGATAGTGCTATTGTATAACTTTGAGTCCAGGGATGGAAGATAATTATGCCAGGAATGAAGATGAATTGGGGAAGACTGAGATACGCAACAAGATGTAGAATAAAGACAAAGAGAAATAAGGTGTCTGAAATACCATGCAAGCCTCTGAGTGCTGGTGAGTGTTTAATGGAACAGGTATGAGAAGTACAAAGGGAAGACAAAAAACAAACAAGACTTGTTGGAAAGGTTACAAAGAATATCTAATTCCACAACTAAAATGAGAAAATTTAAGAACCATGTCCCTTCTGACAGCAAGAAAATGGTGATGACGATTTTTCAATGCAATGACTACATTAAAGAAAAGAAAAAAATTAACTTTATTTCTCCAGCATGTATGGAATGTGGGAATATGGATTTCATCGCACATTATAAACATACAGCACATTAGGTAGTGCAAAATAGAGACTAAGAACATTTGAATCGTCTTGATTAAACTCATAATATTTAGTTTCAAAAGTTATCTGAAGTGGGAAGACTTTAAGCTCTAATGTTGAGAATCCAACATCTGATATAGGTTAATGAAGTACCAGGTACCTCAGAGCTCTGTGGGTGGGAGAGATGTATGAGGAGGCCTACACCCCTATCCAGGAAGAGTGGAGAAGAACTACTAGCAGCAACATCATTGTTTATTTGAAATACTGTGAATAAGCCAAGTGGCCTAGGAAAAAAGAAATAGCTATTATAGCAATACAAATTTTCACATACTTTAGAAGAAATAGGCTGAATAGAAAGCTTTAGAAGACAGAAAGATTACAAGAAAGAAATAACTACATTTGCAGTTTTTAAGGGATTAAAATAAGGAATGCGAACAGAAGAGTTTGGAGTTGAAAGGATGGGAGACGACAAGGGGTGCACTGTGACACTATTAGTAAGTAGAGTAATGAAGGTACGAATGAAGCAGAGAACATCAAAGTGAAGTGGAGCATGCAATTCAGAGTCTTTAAAATGAAATTTACAATGTGAAAAAGATATAAATCACCTCAATCAACACATTTGTATGATGTGCTGGGCATGTTACTAAAATATTTTATAGTATTATCTGGATTTTCCTTCCTTAATATCAATTATCAAATTTTAATGTAGATTGTAGTGAAAAACACACACGTATATATGTACACAAACCTCTACCTGTCATAAAATATTAGATATTAAATTGATGTATAAATCCATAGAGATAAGAAAAATACATTTGCTAATGTGTCAGACTTATGAGATTTCTCTCATCTGATAACATGAACATTACAGGTTCCCTTTGGATTCCCTCTTCTATTGATGGCTTAACAGTTTAATTACTCTATTTATAAAAATTATGTTTTTTAATAAAACTATCTACAAATATGTGTTACACTAAACTTTACACCTCCTTTGGCGTGTTCACAAAGCCCAGCAGCTTTTTTTTCTTACTGCTGTGTGGAGCAAAGTTAGAGTTTATTAAGAGTCTTTAGTATAGATTTTACTGGGAATATTAAAGGAGAAGGGGCCCTTAGAAAAAGGACAGAGTACACAACCCAAACAGGTCCTGGGAACACAAGGAAAAATAACATTACAGTGCATGAAAGGAAACCATGTATCTTCAGGTATTCTAATTAAACTTTTGATAGCTCTCTATATTCTCTAGGTTTGTGTTAGGATAAAGATTCAACAACATAACAGAAACAGTACTTAGAAATTTTTCATCTGATTAGGCAATATATCTTCAATGACCATCTTAGTTCGCTTGTCTCCATGACCCTCATTTTCACATGGATTATAATGAGAAGAGCATGCTTTTCATGCTGGGAAATGACTATAAGCTCAGGAACATGAGGTGAAGGAGTTAGAGTACAGAGCCAGTTTTGGGATCTCATCTCTCGCTGTCTCTTTCTTACATTTTGTCTGGTGCGTATTTGTATGTACATCTATGACTAATTTATTGGTATACAAGTAGACGGATTTTTTGGATGGGAGAATATATTTTTACTTTACAGTTGTTATTCAGATTGTCTTTCGAATCTGGGGACTTTTGATACGTGCTAGAACTGATTTACAGAAAATGCCTAGCTCTGTTTTTGTTTGTTTGTTTGTTTGTTTGAATTGTTTTTTTTTATAAAAAAAAAACTACTGAATATTTTCAGAAGGTTACTTGGCTGCTTTTGTAATTCATTCAAATGTTAAATACAAAAATTTTATCTTTAGTTTTATATCTGACACTTAGTGCTTCATTGATGATCTTTAATACAATAATATTACTGTAAGAAAATAGACTGAGGTGCTGTTCAATGACAGAGTAAATTCTGAGCATGTGCACAGGCCTATGTTCAGATCTCAGCAACAACCAGAAAAAGTGTGTTCTTCAATTAAAATTCTATGAGACCGATATAAAACATAATTCCTAATTGAACTTTCCTAACCAGGGTTGGCATACAACTTTAAATAACAGATTATCCTTTCTTCTCCAAATAGTTTTCATACTTTTTATGTATCCTAAAAAGCCATATCTGTAATCATGAAAACTTGCCTAATGTTTTCTGCACACAATTGCTACAGGAGTACTTTTGGATCCTCTCCTTGATCACAATTGTTTGCATATAGTTAGCTGATAAGCAATCTTCCAATTGATAGAGCCAGATGAAGATACTTGCTAATTCAGGAAAACACAGAAGAAACATTTCTCTAAGTTACCCAGTCATTTAAACATTGTCATTTCCTGTTTTTTATTGTTGTTTTGATTTTTAACTAAGAGGACAAAGACAGTAAAGACTAATGTTATTGATCATACTCTATATGCTGATCATAAATGGAAGCAAATCATGACTAAAACCACAATATCTATGAACCATTTTTCAGTTTTCTTATTTATTGACATTTTTTAATTACAACACAATGAACTGATGGTAAATACAGAATATGCAACAGTATAAAAAGCCATTTAACCTTTCCCTAGGTTAAGACACTTACAGCAGACAAACAGTGCCCCACCCTAACCCATTCTTGAAATGGAAATGAAATAAATATAATTAATAAATACAACACAAATAACTGCACAGCCCTTAACTCTTTGACTGTCATGGCAGAAACCATGCCGATGACACTAGATTGTGACCTTTGTATGATTAAGTTTGCCACAGCAGTCAAAGGGTTATAGCATTGTAAACATAAGTACTATGTGAAAAATGTTCTGTCAWGTTACTGATCTATAGAATGAGATTAATAGCATGGCCCTTGACCTTTAATGAGGCATCATTATAAGGAGTCAAGGAGAAAATAGTTTGATGAGCTATTACATAATCTAGGCAACATTTTTGTTAACAATGTGCTATGAAGCAGTAATTTTACTAATAAAACACAATTTGTGAATAAACACTGTTCAACACACTGGTCAATAAAATCAATGAGAAATTAATTGAAGCACCACAAAATTTTGCCTGATTATATCTGACAGTCATAAAACACTTTAGCACCATTTTATTTAGCCTTTTATTTGCACACAAACAAACTTTGTGTTTGTCAGTATAAGCAATCAGGAAAAAAATATGCCAGATTTAATATGGAGTAAAGGTAATCCTGTGTGGGCAAACTCATAACATTCAACCCATGAAGTCCACGGAAAAAATAAACATATTATTTCATGCCTTGTACATGGAAAACTACAAGTAATGAAAATCTTAACGAGAAAATTTTGACTACAAAGTAAGCAACTCAGAAACTCAAGGTTAGGTTTTTCATAACCTCTAATTGAAACCAAATGTCAAATGTCCTAAATCCTGATTTCCTGGCCTTTCTCTCTGCTTCATAGTCTATTGTTATTTTATAAATCTCAATTTACTTGTAGAGTTTTCATTCCTAATATCCACACTATATAAATGAAAGGTGATTTTCATAGGAAGCTGGAAAATGTTTTTTTTGTTGTTGTTGTTGTTTTTTTTGTTGTTTTTTTTACAAAGGGGACAACTTTCCTCTGCAATTGCTTGCATCTCATTTGGACTCTGAAAGTTAAATGTCTGTGCAATTCTTAAAAATATATATATTTATTTGATAATTGACAGGAGCTTCTTTCCCTTAATGTGTCTAGTGAATATACATATATATACATATATATACATATATATATATATGTATATATATATATATATATATATATATATATATATATATATATATATATATATATATATATATTCCCAAATATATGTTACTAGATTGCTTATATAGATATCATGTATCTATATTTATTGTCAGTCATACTGATCCACTTTTTGGAGTAAAGATAACAGCAGGTATCCAAGTCTTAAAATATCTTGAAGAAAAGTACCACATTGATCAAGCTGGCAAATTTCTCAATGTCAACAATATTTGACTCATTTAAAAAATTAGACTATAAACTAATTATATTTTATGTTTTTTATTAAAAATCAAGCTTATTAAAAGTTTATATTAGCACAAAATTAAACCAACAAACTCCATCCATTTACTTTCCATTATATAAAACCAAAATATACTTGTTTAAAATTAGATAACATGTAAGAAAAAAAGGTCTTTCAAGACTTTTACACTTGACACAATTTTTTATGGCCAAGTCTCTTAAAGCCCCTGAAAATAGAGGTCCACAAGAGAAATGCTGATGCAGACATAGCCAGTGCAGAAGCCACTGCTGTAACAAACCCCATTTTTCTACTCTATCTCTTGTTTATATATATAATATACCCCAGAAGGGAAATATTCCAAAGAGTCAAGTTTTTAGACATTCATGTCCTCCTGATATACTTAAACACTATATCGTAATATTTATCATACTGTGTATTTATATTAGATACATTTTCTCAAAATAAATTTTCATAGCTGTCTTATCAACAAACAACAGCAATTATTTCTAAGGGGAAGAGCTCTATAAAAATATATGCCAATGAAAGAGTTTGGGATGTGATAAAGACTATGTTTTCCATGTAATTTATGATGGAAAATATTGAGAAACAATGACATTTCTTCAGGGTTCCAACTATATTGTACAGTTCTACTAAATTCTGTTAACAAAAAGAGAAGAAATAAAATGTGATTTATTAAATATAATCAAGATTAGGGGTGAAAAATTGGTGACTGAACAGAATCAAATAATGATCTCAGAAGGGAGGCAAAAAAAAGTCTGATAATCACTCACTCTCAATTAGTACCCAAGTTTATTTCACTGTAAAAATTTGTATTTATGAGTATAGAAAGGAATAATGCATCCCATATCATATATAAAAAGGAAATGACTACCATAACTAAAATCCTAATTTTACTTAAGCAACGGAATACATAATGATCAAGAAATGAGGAGACACTGTGGCCTCTGATATCTCAGTGTAGTTAATGAAAGGAAAACATTTACATTAGGTTATCCTTTTATTACTAAAAAAACCCATTCATTTAAAGTATGTTTTATACTAACAAGTGGGCTGAGGGTATATAGAAAGGGAATGAGCTACAATTGGTATCACATGACAGGAAACAAAACATGCATTCTAGTGACTTCAAATAGATAGTGCACACAAGGCTTTATTCATCAGTATACTGGTAAGACAGGCCAACATAGCAACAAACATTCATATAAAGATGCCAAATACAAGCAGCACCATAGCCAATCCTAGGGAAAAGCATCCTTTCAGGTCACATCTCACCAAACATCATATTATTTGAGGCAAGTATAAAAAAGCCCATGTTAAAAGTACTATGGTATCATTTCTGGGATCCAATCTAGCTACCTATCAAGTGCTACAAAGAAGTCCATATGCAATTTTCTTTTAATGAGCAAAACAGGTGAAAGAAACTATAGAAATGTTGTTGGCCAAAATTATTTTCATTTTTGTTATTTTATCTTTTATTCTTTCTCACCATTCTATTTTTTCCATTTTCTCAGTGGGAAAAATGTTAGTGATATTTACTTTGAAGCTAAGTGGCCTAATTTGAAAGAGTTATATTTATACTTGATATTTTCTTCCCTTCTTAAGGGCATACAAATCTAGCTCTGTAGCAGAGCACATGGACATGTCATGTGAATCAGCACAACACTCTAGCTTGCGATGTGTTTTCCTCAAGGGCCCAGTGTGCCCTTTCATGGAATGACACATAGACCTCATATCTGAATAAAATAATTCATTCTATGTTAATATAAGAAAAAAATCTTATATTATAAAAAGGCCCTACTTCTTTTTTAGTTGAAAGACATAGAATCTCAGATCTTTCAATATACAAATGCCCTCTATATATTGTTATATATGCTTATGGTGTACTGATCACAAGTTACTGATTTTGCCCCCATTTCCCTTAAAAAGCATTCATTACAAATGCCTGTGAAGCTTTTGTTATATCACTCACCTTCTCATACTCCTCTATCACTACKTAATACAATATTAGTTTACTTTAAAGAAATGATGCATGTCATGTTCTGCTCCAAGTCAATAGCTGTATTTGAATATTGAAAGCTGCTACTTCTGGATCCTACCAAAAAGTTGATGGGAATAATGAAATACCACCTGTGATTTTTTTTTCTGAATTTCTGTGACTATGCCAAGCCAGTATTCATTCTAGGCTTTCTATACTGCTGGATAATATTTTAGAGTAGACACATTGAAGAAGAAATTGATAATTAGATGTTCTTGATATGACCAGAAATATTTCAAAATCAACTCAAACCTACACCAATAGTAAGACACAAGAAACGGTGTGAATGGTACATTATGGACTGAGTCTACTGTTAGATCAGAGTACAACACTAAGGCAACCTTTGCTACTATGCCAAGTGTTTTCTATTATATGATTATTGAGGTAAATTTCTATCCTAGGGAAATGGCTTTTTTTTCACAGGGTTCTAACATCGTTCTGACTGAGGTTATTGAATGCTTTTAAATTTTAATATTTTGGGTCTATGAGGCAATGGATGAGCATCGGATGTGTTTACACAGGTGACATCTAATGGGCACTGACTAAATATATACATTGATAAATTATGTACTCATTCCTGGTGTGAGGACCTTGAAGTTTCAATTTTTCTATTATTTTCATTCTTGCTGAAGTAAAACTTTCAGTTGTAATATTGCAGAGTGCTAGAGCATGACTTTATATTTTGCAAAATATTTATTTTATCCATCTCCACTGGCTAGTCTACTTATAAAATGTATCTTTCATGTCAATAGTGTGGTATTCTCCTTGAATGTTAGTTTCTTTATTATACTAAGTTCAACCTTTAGAAGAGACTCATTTAAACTTTCTTAGGCAACAGAAAAACTGTCTTTTATACTTCTAGCCTGTGGCAGTTTACTGTACTTGTTGTAAATCAGTATTGTAGAGGTCACTGCCATTAGAAGGAATAGTCAGATTATACCAATAAGTGGCTGGACCTCTTCATTGGTATGATAGTGGAGACTGTATTTACAGCACTTTGTGATAGTTCATTGGAATGTCACACTTGTGGTTTAAATGGTATGTCTTGTCTTTGAAAGTCTGGAATATGCTCTTATGGTATCAAAAATTAAACATTTGGCTGTGATTACTGTAAACATGTCATCGCCATCCCCAGGCTTATTTAATTACGTACTACAATTTCACAGATTCAAAACTATCAGCAAATCATTGCCTTTATTTGTTTTGGGAAATAAATACCAAGTACCTAAAAAAGAAAATTATTATTTTCATGACTTTTGTTTAACATATCTATTCAAGTAATAACATCTATTCTATTCCTCTTCAGATAGTACATTGAGTTCAATTATTTATGGGCACGCCAGTTAATCAATTGTAAGATCCACATGACAGGAGTCTGAATTTGTGCCATATTAAAATATAAATACAACATGGAGAACTTGAGAATATTACATCACACTTCCTAGGACCCAGTATATACACTCTTATTCAGATATTACACTGAGCAGTAGACCTGGGCAATATTCTTACCGACTACATTTTATTCTAATTGATTAATTCACAGAAATGAAATAAACTACATGTACAGTCTTTGAAGAGCCAAATTATGTGCTGATGAAAAATTGTAAGCAGCTTGAGTATTAAAGGTAATGTTTTCTTATTTCAGTAAACTTGTCTCTATTTTTTATTACTTAGCAATTGCCTTTTAGTGATCATTACTAAGCAATGTAGTACATGTGATTCAGAAAAGCCTTGCTAACTGATTAGTAACAAAAGCTGTATTTGTTAGGAGCATCTATTGTTTACTGATTGAGCCCTGTAACCCTGCCATGGCAAAAAGCATCTGTATTCACCTGCTGTTATAACCATTTCTGCAGAAACTTTGTTCTCAGATGAGTTAACAATTACCTAAAATCACAACTCTGATGTAGAATTACTGCTTTATTAAGCATTCAAACTGATCATCTTTCTTAGTGCTTCACTTAGTCTGATTAATAATATATAGGCAAACAGTATTTGCCTGAAATTGTAAACTTGAAAATTATTTTATGTAAAAATCCATTACCTGGTTTACAGTTGTCTTCATATTTGTTAAAGTAATAAAAAAATAGTGAAACAGATGTATTACTTTATGAAGATGAATATGTTTTCATTTCAGTTTTGGAAACGGTAGGGCTGAGCTTCATATGTTACTCACTTAGAGGTTACAGAAAGAAACTTGCTTGGTTGACTGTCTTCACTCATAYAAGCTGACATTATGGTCTTATTCCAAATAACAACTTCGTTTTTAAAAGTTTGTAATTGCTACTTTCATCGCTGATCATTTTTGTGATTTCTTTAGAATTACTTCATTTTTAATACAAATCCAAAGCATATGAAGAGTCAGGCATCATATGAATGAAGTGCCTGGCATATGGTGAACAAAGGAAGCCCAATGCTTTTGATCACATCGTACTTAGTTCTTATCACTTATGATCTTACAGTGGTCCCAATCAAGATAGTAGACATAGAAACCATTTTCAGTACATATACTTCTCACATTCAAGGAAATATAACTGAAATCATATACAGGATATTGACCAGAGTTGAAGCATAATAAAGACTCCTCCCTTCTCAATGCTACGATTATTTTCTAGCCCTTGGGTACTTACAGTCTTGTGATGAATCGGGGTATTATGATGAATGAGTAAAGAGGCAATAAATTGCTTATTGATTTTCTTTTTTACTTTTAAGAGAAAAAAAGTTCAGTGTATGTTGATGGAGTTCCTCGATGATTTGCACATGTCCCAAAAAGGTTACAATTACTCACTTCTATTATTAGAAAAAGAAAACATTTCCAGTCATTTTTATTTTATTTTATTTTTTTTTGACATCAAGGTCCTGAAAGGATTAAACCCTCTAACAAGCAAACACTGTATAAACAGGCTTATGTATACTGTCCTCCATGCTCTGTCGTAACTACCTATACTATTCGCATCATCTAGAAAGGAAGTACTGAAGTAGAGCTACAGCGCTGATCCTTGCCCTCTCTGTGTTACTGACCCTCACATTCAAACTCTTGAATGTCTTGTTGGAGTACAAGCTGCATGGCATACCGCGGTACCATGAAGCCACGAAGTTATTTCTCTTTCCTGTTTCTTTTTCTTAGTTTTACAAAATATGCTCAGATTCTAGGAAACACCATTCTGCCAGGCTTTTCAGCAGGCCACCCATGATTAAAAACGTTGTCCCCAACCAAATCATAAACATGGAGTTTAACCAAAGGCATTCTAACTTTCATGCTATGTTGAGTATAAATATAAATTCAAGGCAGCCAAACTATCCATTTCCAAATAAGAATGTATACCTACACTCATTAAAAATCATCTGGAAATGTGTATTATTAGCAAATGAGTAAGAAATTTTCACTAGTATAAAATTCCTGCTTTATATAAAAGCCACACTGGCCATTCAAGTATTTGAGGTTTTTTTTTCCTATTTTTTTGTAATTTTTACTAAAATGATGAAATTAAGCTTGAAATTAAAGAAAAAAATAAAAAATAAAATACCTCTACCTTTAGGGCATATTCAGAGTGTGCATGTAGAGAGCACAGCGCCACCTGCAGGTCCACTACGGAAACTCTCTCTCCACTCGAAGGAAACAGCTCTTGTTTACTAGGTTTTAGAGATTAACAATCCAGTGGAGAAGTGACACCAGATTTCCTTCAGTTTGTGCCAGTTTGCAAGTTAAAGGTCAAAGGGCAAAGACACAGAACAGGGCTCTTCAAGGAAATTTTTCACAGAAGTAGTGTTTAAGTTGTTGTTAATGACAGTCAACAGATCAATATCAAGTTCAAGGCAAGCTGTTCATTGTTTCTAAAGCTAATCCCCTCAAAAGCCGGCTTTCACACAAAGCCAATTGTCTGACTCATGGGGTGCTTTCCTTCTGACCATCTCTAATAAGTTCACAGCCCAGTGGCTGCAAAGCCATTCACTGCAAGAAGCAGCTTCTAAAATCAATAAAGAGGTCTGTCAGTTGCTGACTTTTCTCTAGGAAAAGAATATTGATAYGATCCTGCTCTGCAGGTCACATGAAAATGACAATACTGCTGTTAGGACAAATTACACTCAACAATGGGATGCTTTGGTGTCTCTTGACTCTGTCAGTGATCAGATAAATGGCTAAATGCCAGAAGCCACACCAACCCTTTGAGAACTATGGCTGACATGCAATAGGTAATGCATTGGAAGGTATTTATGCAACTCAGAGTCATCATTTTAATTCAGTCTTAACCATGCAATGCTACCTGCATATTTTATGGCAAACTGAGTTTTCATGCAATGGATTTTAAATAAAAAAAAATCAATATGTCTGAAGAAGAAAAAGCTTACACTGTTCTACCAATTATTCAAATAAAATTTCACTCTCATGAGATACTGTTAACAAAATATCTTTTTTATTTGCCAGAAAAGTTTTGGCAAGTCACATCACTGTTATTGTTATAAAAGTATTTACGCGGTACTGTCAGTCATTAAAGAATTACATGGGATTGTAAGGTATGCTTTACACATCTGAACTTCTTGAACCTGTGATGGCTTTCCCTTTTGGCCAGTTCGACCAATGACCAGATTGCAAGACTGATCATCCTGACTCTGTAAGCTGGTCTGATAGTTCTCAAAGGGTTACACCGATGTACTAAAGAGTGACATATCTTTATAAAATAACCATCACTTTCTTTACTTCAGAGACACAATGCTTCTTGCTCTGCTTTGCGCAGAGTATTGCTGACAGACCAATGGACGGCCTGGGACAAAGGCCTAACACAACTGGGAAGAACTTCACAAAGAGTCTGGGTCAGGAGGCAAGAGGGGGTTCAGAAACATTTCAAAACAACCAAAAGGTCCTGTTTGAAAACAGCTATGAGTATGGAGGGGAGGATACATTGTGGACATAGTGAAAAACAGCTGTATAAAACGAAAAATGCATGTATTATTAAGGCTGTTACTATATTGCAGATATTTTGGCCCCTTGTTTGTTGGAAAATGGCTGTCCCAACAGTCTAGCGTCCTGCATGTATGCTCCAGATCTCCCACCTGACAAAACGATGCGCAGGAGATTATCCATAGTGGTCACAGAGCTATCTTCTTTGGAGACAAAGCTGTTTTGGATCTTCACACTTTCCTGAAAGTTCAATTGTGGATTTTGTTGTTGTTGTTTTTTAAAACTCTTTCTTCCTTTGCTTTAAAGC
>BDUI01010496.1:17302-34912 GCA_002335545.1 Apodemus speciosus
TTTTTTTGCACCTCTCTGCAGGCG
Organism: Apodemus speciosus; assembly: GCA_002335545.1. Classification (NCBI taxonomy): domain Eukaryota; kingdom Metazoa; phylum Chordata; class Mammalia; order Rodentia; family Muridae; genus Apodemus; species Apodemus speciosus. Next base: position 17,327 of record BDUI01010496.1, read on the forward strand.
AGGCTCACGGAGAAGCCCCCTTCCCTGCATTCCTCAGATCTGTAAGGTGGGAACAGGCTGTGGGCAAAAAGCACCTTCAATTTCTGTTTACCGCGAGGTTGCTGCCCGTGTGTAATTACGTGCATAATTATCTACGCAGGTTCCGCGTGTCTCTTGTGTAATTTGTTTCTGAACAAAAGTGACTCGCTTCTTAAGTTCTTAGCAGACGCCAGGAAATTACCGTATTTTGCCATTAAAAACATGTCTGTGCTACCTAGCAGGTCGCTGYGGGGCGGGGGAAGGGCTTGGAGCTGAGAGATGYTGCAGACGCTGTGCTGGCCATTCCCTGGTCTGAGTGTGTGAGCTGAGTCAATTAACCTCAGCTCCTAGTTGCCTCATTAGTGAATGAGAGGGAGAGCTGGTCTGAGGCTGGAGGCACGTTGGACCTGCGGTGTCTGTGCCCGGCTCTGTTTCACCAGCAGAGCTGTCACACTCTAAATGAGTAGAGATATATCAACATACAGAAGCCAGCAGATGCCACCGTTGGCGGGTGACATTCGGAGTCACGCTATCTGAATGAGGGGCGCTGCGTGATCCGGGGATGGAGTTTTATTGTTATGACCATTGTTATGATGAAATTCTGCAGGGAGCCCTTATGGTCTCTAGTAACACTGGGTGATATTTTGACCAGAGCTATTTTCTACAGGTTCTGTGTGGTGCTGTGAAAGGAAGGACGATGTGATTTTTAATGATTCAGAGCTCAGGAGAAAGTATATTCCATATAAGCTGTGGGCCTGAGGGGTGGCGCCACTGGAGGAGATTAAATGGTTCTAAGGTTATTAACATTTTTTTTAATTTTGCAAGTTACTTTAAAATTAAAAATTGGAGTGGGGGGATGCGTAAACATGGCTTGAGTGACTGTCGAATCATCCTTAGGGCCTCAACAAATCTGCAAACACTAAGGAGAGGTGCAGTGAATGAACTTAATAAATATAAAAAAATCAGGTAAGTGTGGGTCACAGGTTACCTTCCCACAGCTCTCTTTAAGGGGGGCTTCCCAGGTGGACCCCTCCCAACACTATAAGCTCCATGGAGCAGGGACTGTCCCTCAGCCAGCCCCAAGAGCTCTTTCTCACTGTGGCCTCGCAAAAGGCCTGCCATGTGGTCTTCTGCCTCAACCACCACGGCTCTGACGGCTCCGTGATTGCAGTGGGCAGTTGGGAATCACGAAGCCTGCGTGGAAGACTACATCTCACAGAGCAAAGCACTTCATGTCTTGTTCAGGACTAATTCCTTCCCAGATACTTGGGGGAATGATTACAGAGCTTATCTCTTACAAGATTATATGATAAAATAGAAATAATATTTTATTTTAGTAAAGATAAGCATTTTATATGATTCTTCTATAAACCTATGATATATATATATATGTATGTATATATATATGTATATATATTGAAAGCTCCTGTTTTGTACACAAGGAAAATGAGCCAGTGTCTGGTGATGTCACCTCCTTCAGGTTCTTTGGCTATCCATATTCAAAAGGCCAGCTTTATGGGTCCCTTGATCTGCCAGATCTATTTTCTGGGAGGTGACAGAACGGGATGACCCGGCGTGATGGTCAATCCTGGTTGTCAACTTGATTACATCTGGAATTAGCTATAAAATCCAATAAGCTTGGCACACTGTGAAGGATTTCCTTGATTAGATCATTTGAAAGTGTGGCCTAGATTTAGGGTGACAGCTCCCATAAAAGAACATGGTAGAAGGAAGCTTCTGTTTCCCCTCATCCTGACACATTCCTTCCCTGCAACTTGATGCTACTACTTCAGGATTCCAATGTAGACTGAGAGCCGGCAGCTCTCTGGGACGTGCCTAGGTCTTCAGCACCAGATTGGAACTGCTCAGACCTCCAGTCTAATGTATAGAACAATACGAGACCCTTGGCCTTTCTTGAAGTGTTGGACAGTTCAGACCACAGCCTGCAAGCCACTCTAATCATTCCATCTATGTGTATTTATTTTTTATCAGTTCTGTTCCTTTAGAGAACTCTGACTAGCCCACCCAGTAAGGTCATTGGATGGAAATTTCCACAGAGACTGAAGAGACAGACAGGCCTGGGTGCTGCTCCTGAAATCAGTGCTGAGACGGTCAAAGCTACAGGAAAGCCTCCATAAATGGACATAGTGGTTCATAGCCTGAGCTCCAACAAGGATGCCCCAGGGGTCAGGCTGTGTCCTGACTGGGCTGAGGGTTTGGGGTGGGCTCTGCGGAGACCTCAGGTTCTGGAACATCAACTAATTGGTGAGGAATAGTGTACTGTGACCTTCTATTAGGATGTAGTGAGCCATCTCAGGGATCTCCATCCTGATCTGTGAGCTGTGTGCTATGCTCAAGACACATCTCTGGAAGGAGCCGTCAGAGGTCGCAGAGGGAAGGAATCACAGGGACAAGTTTTCCTGATGGGGCAGAATGCATAGTTTTGTATATTGCACGTTCACCCTACCTTTTGTTTACTTAGCCCATCTCTTGGTCCCCTGGAGTCTCTGGGGTCATGACCCTATGTATATTAGCTAAGAATCACTGTAAGGGTGGGTATTGTTTTGCTTCGTTAAATAGGCTATTTTCTTAGCATCTTCCTATTAAAATATTTGTTGAGTAAACACACTCTGTAGTTGGGCAGATCAGTGTTGAAGTCTGAGCCCCCCACAGTTACCAACTGTGTGACGTGGGACAAGCCTTTCTTTCTTCAACTACAAGACATGACAGTCACCTTAAAAGTAAGTCACACTGCTGGCGTGTGCTAATTTGAAGAGTCAGTGGATCAACTGTCCACAGTCTGATGCTGGGGTTGGAAGCATTCAGTCTGTAGAGTCTGGCGAATAAGCACCTTCCCCTACCTCAGAGAACTGACTTCCAACTGCTTCCCAGAGCAGCCGAGACTGAAGCAGAGGAATGCCCTTCCTGAGTCGGTGAACTCTCCACGTTGGACGTGAGACCCAAGGAGTAAATGGATGGAGAGCAAAGGCTTACCCTTAGCTCTGCACTGAGTGTTTGCTTGTTAGGAGGAAGAATGGTTAGGTGTGGTGGTGTGCATGTCTGTCTGCTGCCCCAGCACTTGGGTGGCTGAGGCAGGTGGGCGCCAATAGTCCAGGCATGCAAGGATAGTTAGGGCAACGTAATGAGCTCATAGCTTCTTAAGAACGTCAAAGATAAAGCCAGGTAGTTCTGAGGTTTGTCAGTGATGGAGGTTGAGAAGTTCTGTGCCGTGTCAGGCTTCTTAACCTCAACGAATCCTCCAAGCATTTCTGTACAAGTGTCTTTTTTGTTTGAGCAACTTTTTTTTTTTTTTTTTTTTTTTTACCAATATAGGGACTGACAGTTTTGGTCATCTGTACTTCATACTCTCTTAACTTGCCACAGCTCTGAGCGGCCATTATTGTAGTAATCTTTCTAGATCTCCTGAGCCCTGAGTGGTCTACACTGCACTAATTTCTTCCAACTCTCACACCACTGACACGGCAGATCTCCTGTTCCTGTCTCCTTCTTGTTGTCGCCTGCTTGCTGCCTAGCAGAGGTTGTAATGCTCCCAGTAAGTTTTTGCTAATTAACATGGGATTGTTACAATAACTACCTATTGCTGCCCAAAGGAAGGGAACCACAATTTATTATGACCATACGTCCCAGATTTTTCTCAAATAGTTCCCATTTTACATAATTTTATTCATTTCAATTAAAGAGATTCATTATATGCCAAGCAACCATTATCTAATTTTATGCCCCTTTAAGACTCTAATATGAATGAATTTACATATGAAAATAGTTTCTGAACACAAAATGAGATAAATGATTTATGTGAAATTCACCCATAGTATAAAAATTAAATCACATTTAGATATATGTTTCATAACCCCAATTATTAAGAGGAAGGAAACTATTGGATATTACATTTTCCTTGGCAAGTTCAAGACACGGTCCCACCTGATGGTCTTCCCTTTGGAAGGGATAATGATCAATGTTGGATGGGCACCATAGAGAGCCCTGAGTTCTGATGGTCATAGATTATCAGATTATCTGGTAGCCAAGGAGGTAAAGTAGTCATTCCAAGGCTACGCTAGCTTAGAAAACAAACAAACAAACAAACAAACAAAGGAACACAAACACCCAAACCCAAAACAAAACAAATATTACCAAAGAAGGGTAGATACAGTGTCAGAAATCTCTCTCTCTCTCTCTCTCTCTCTCTCTCTCTCTCTCTCTCTCTCTCTCTCTCTCTCTCGGTTTTTTTTTCCCCGAGAGGGTTTCTCTGTGTAGTTCGGGCTGTCCTGGAACTCACTTTGTAGACCAGGCTGGCCTCGAACTCAGAAATACGCTTGCCTGCCTCCCAAGTGCTGGGATCAAAGACGTGCGCTACCACCGCCGAACTGAAATATCTCTTTTTATAGCCCACAGCCTATTGGCCACGTGTAGCCAAGGATAACTATGGTTGCCTGCATTGGTTTTACCAAAGGCTGACCTAGTGAATCATTTAGTCCTAGGAGGGGAAAGGGCTCCTAAGGCCCCATCCAGAGAAGCTAATGGCAGTCAAGGGTTGTAGCTGAAAGGAACTCATTGTCTACAGTGACTTACTTGCTGGTGAGTTGCTCATGATCTAGTAGATAACCCGAGATCTATGTCCGTGTGAGCAGCCCTGGTCAAATTCAATGAGTCCCAAAGCAGAAAGTATGGGATCTGATAAGAGGAAGGGAGGACTCATGAGGTAGGTGGAGGATGAAGGGGAGGAGGGGGACATGAGCTTGGTCAGAGGAAGAGAGGGCTCATGGGGCAGGTGTATAGATAGAGTATAAGAGAGGACAGAGTGATGGTGTCTTAGTCAGTGTTCTACTGCTGTGAAGAGACGCCATGACCACGGTGACTTATTAAAGAAAACATTTAGCTGGGGCTTCCTTACGGCTTCTGAGGTTCAGCCCAACGTCATCAAGGCAGGGAGCATGGCGGCATACAGCAGACATGATGCCGGAGAAGCAATTGAAGGTTGGACATCTAGATCTGTAGGCAACAGGAAGAAAGTGGCACTGGGCTAGGCTTGAGCCTTTGGAAATTCAACGCCCCCTCCTGCTCCCCCCAGTGACACACTTCCACAACAAGGCCCCTCCTGCTCCCCCCAGTGACACACTTCCACAACAAGGCCACATGTTCTAATCCTTTGAAATAATGCCTCTCCCTGGTGACCAAATTCAAATCTATGTGCCTATGGGGGTGGTTCTCATTCAAACCATCCCAGCTGGGGACTCGGTAAGAGGAAGGGGAAGAGGAGGACTCATGGGGGTAGGTGGAGGATAAAAGGAGGTAGAGGCATGAGTGTGGCCATAAATACACGGCCGCTACTATATTCATGTAGGAGACTGTAGAAGAATAAGTTAATAAGAAAACGAAACAAAAGCAGGGTCCTTTGTGCGTTATGGAAACACATCCCTTTCGGTGACTGGCAAACATCTCCTTCATTTCTCCCCAGTCTCTATTTGTTGTCTTTTATGATTTATTGAGACTCTTTCAAAGCTGGGGTAAGCCTCAAGGAGGTCCAGCCAGCTGGGCTCTGCTCAGGCAGCTGCGTGAGGGAACCCCCCTCCCCTGATGACTTGCTGCATATCCACTGTCCTGGCATGTGCGACTCCTGTCAGACTGAGCCGCGAGTCGGCTCCCTCAGAAGAGGAGAGAGGCAGGCCTTATCCACCGATACTGAGGGACCAGCTGTGTCATGTCTTGGGGACATCTGTCTTCAAGTGCTGCCTATCTTGATACTAAGCTAGCAGGCAAATGAGCCCAGAGTTTGGCCTGGAAGGTTTGTACACAACCTAGAAGTCTTCTCGTTTCCCTTTGTAGCTTTTAATTTTTGCAATTTAAAATTTTTTTAAATACCATGTAAGTAGGGGTTAAAAATTCAAACATCATGAAAACATTTAAAAATGAATATTTGTTGTTAATATGACTATTGTGTATACTTTGTGTTTGTATGTGGATTTATATGTGTATGTGATGTGATATTCATGTGTATGTGTATGTAGGCATGTGTGTATGTATATTAATTAGTGTCCCCGTGTGTATGTGTGTGATGTACATGTGTGTCTTTGTGTCTGTGTATATGTCTCTATATATGTATATGTGCATATGTGTATATGTATATGTACATGTGTGCATGCATGTATATGTATGTGTTGTATGTGTGTATTTCTATATGTATGTATGTGTATATGATGTGTATATGTACATTGTGCATATGCATGTATGTATGTGTAACTGTACATTTGTATGTACATGTGTGCACATATGTATATATGCATATTAGTTATGTGTATCTGTATGTGCATATCTATGTCTATGTGTGCATATGTGTACATGTGTGATACGTATATGTGTGTCTTTATGCCTGTGTGTATGTCTCTGTGTGTATGTGTGTATATTATATATATGTATGTATATAACGTGTACGTGTATGTGTGTGTGTGTGTGTGTGCATTTGTGCATCACGAAGTCAGAGGATAACTATCAGGCTTTTGTGGCAGGTACTTTTACCCACTCTGTCATCTTGCTGGCCTAATTTGTTAAAGTATCCTTTCTCCTCCCCTCCCCCTCCCTCAGCCTCTGCTTGCAGTGTGCTCAGTCATCCTTTTGATGGTTCCCTCCACCTTCCAAATAGTGTACAGCTGTGCTTCTTCACACTTTAATGGATGTTGAGGTTCTCCAAATGGAAGCTCAACACTGAACTCACTGAGACCACTCCTTCCCGACTGCCACTCACACGCCCCTCCCCTTAATTAATTTGCCATTTGATTCCTGAACATTCAATAATATTCACAATAACAGGCCTTTGCTGCAGGTGATGACAGCACCATTGTGTGCGACACACGGAGAACACCATTTGATCACAGAGGGCAGAGGGCAGAGAGATACCACTGCAAACCAAGGAATGCCAGCCACCACCGGAAGCTGGACGGGGCGTGGACAGATTTCCCCGGAGCTTTTAGAGGCTGTGTGGTTGCCAGTACCTTGCCTGCTGGCTCCCAGCCTCCRGACCCATGGGGGAATAGATCGCTGTTATTTTAAGCCACCTAATTTGTGGTAACAAACGATAGCCGCCAGAGGAAATAATACAGTGGCATTGATTCTGCTTCTTCGGTCTCTCTGCATCGATCTCTTCTCTGCTCAAGCGCAATGGTCTCAGGAAAGGCCCCCGCTATTCCTCACCGGCTTCACCGCTGTGGGAACTTCCTTGCTCCCCTGCATCTTTCATTTTCTTCACCTACTTTAATATGCGACGTTCTCAGCTCCTACGTTTTGTAAACAGTATTCTCCACACTGGTCTCTTTCAGCAGAGTGTGTTCGAGGTCCGGTGATCTATGTATCAATGGCTGATTTCTAGAGGCCCGCAGTGATGGGATAAGAGCATCCGGGAACACGGAAGGAATTTGAGATATCCCCTAGACTCCCTGGATATGGAAACTGATGGGTTTAGATTTATAATGCCTCCTCTTCTTTCCTACTTGGACATCTTAATTTTCTGTGGCTTTCAGTCCGCCCTACTGCCACCCGAGTAGGTGTCATACTGAATGAAATAAGGTTCTTGAAGGAGCTAGAAACTCCTGAGCAACTTGAAGAGCTAGGAGCTGGCTCAGAGTTCCCGGACCAATGCGGTTGGGTTCTCATCCCTGAAGGAGAGAGGGGGCTAAATCTCATACTCTGCAATCCCCTGTCCTCCCCCCGCCCCCACTTTTCAGTCTCCAATAGGACTGGTGTTGACTGTGGATAAACAGAACAGTGGATGATCGGCTGGCATTGTGGTAATACATGTGGGGTGTCTGTCTCTTCTAATCCGAGGACTGGGCCCCACGTCAAAAGGTGACAACTCTACTGGGTATATTTTGCTGCATTCCTCTCACCCCCATGTTAAAATAGCTTCTTCCAGGCAACTATAATATCCATCATATAAAACACTCTCCTCCTGTTATTATAAATTAGATTCTGCATGTACTAACAGTAACAGATCACTATGTGGGAAGAATGTCTCAGGGATTCACCTCTACTTAGTTCTTATGTTCTCTATTCTACTGCCTGCCTTTCCGCTCATAAGATGCACCACAGTAAGTAGAAAACCCCAAGCCTCTGCCCTCTGGGAGCATGGTATCCATTTTATAGATGGGCAAACTGAAGTTAGCAAGCTAACTGAGTCATTCAAGATCAGACAAACCAGCAAATGACAAGAAGCAAGAGCAGACTCAATTCTGTCTAGCTGCACAGACCAGGATTTAGCAGCCAAGCTAACTCTGACATGGGTAAGTTCACACCGCCATAACAGAAGTATCTAGATGCCCAAATACGGAATCCAGGTACTAAGTGAGACTTCAGAACACAGGCAGGACTTCTCACTGACAGAGGTTGCTAGACATGAGTATTGCTGTTTGGTATGGGTGGATGAGTTCCTGAGACAGAAAGCCTGGCTATTGATGTCAACACTTAGTAGAGAGAATTTGAGCCAGCAAAGAATATGAAAACAGACTCTATACTTTCTCTGGTACTACTAAAACTGTGTATTTCCCCTGTAGTCTTCAGTCTTTGTAATCTATCCCTTGATGAATATGGCTCAAAGCAATTTGCATATCGTATTCTAATTTGGGGGCAGTGCCCCCTACAGATGTATTCCCCTGGCCAGTAAGATGGGACAGAAGACAGATTAAGACTGTACCTGTGTTTCCAAGGGTGAGAACCACTTTATGAGCCTGGCAGTAATGATGCTGAAGAAGTAATGATTCAGCTCCTTTCTCCAGCCCAGGGATGCAGGAGCAAGGCAGCCTTACAGAACAGACCGGGTGTGGGATAAAATGGGCGGGGTCCGCATACCCGCTGTAGAGAAAGCAGGCGGAGGGAAGGCTGCCCGGCTGCTCCACAGCCAGGAAAATGGGCAGGCAGGGCCCACATAGGGGAAAACGGGTTGAGCCCGCACAGTACACCAGGGTAGAGACTGCGGGTGCCCAAGTACCTGTAGAGAGAGAGGCCGCCTGGCTAGCGGGGAGGAGGTCTTTGCCCAGAGAGCGGGGCCATTCTCGCACAGCCTGGGGTACCTGTTGAGGAAGCCTGGCTGGAAAGAGACTGGATCCTTTCCTGGTGGTTGGAGACGCTGAAGCCTAAACCATGCTCCTACATGGTGGGTTTTGAGAAGAAGAGACAGTCTATAGTTTCAAAGCTTTATGATAGAAAAGTAGGAAGAGAAAAGGAGATAGAGAAGTAAAGAGAGAAAGAAAAGATAGAGGGATGAGAGCTGGCCATGTCCACGTGGAAAGAGGGGAAAAGAAAGGGGAGAGAGGGGGAACAGGGAGACAAGAACAAGGGCAAGAGAGAGAAGCAAGAGAGAGAAGCAAGAGAGGAGGCGCAAGAAGCCTCCTTATATAGTGGGCGGGGCTACCTGGCTGTTGCCAGGTAACCGTGGGTGGGGCCGGGAAAAGCCTGGCTATAGCCAGGTGACTGTGGGGGTGGAGTCCAGCCAGAACACTAGGGGCTTGGGGCGTGGCCCTACGTGACTGATGGCCACAGGGTTATGAAGTTGAGGAGTCAGGAATCTGGGAGCACGGCTCACTGGTTCCGTCCCTTGTAGAATGTTCTACTGGGTCTCCGGTGTAAGCCTTGCTCAACCGGGCCGCACACTGTCTCCCACAGTGCCACGACCAGGTTCTCTTTGCTTTTGGTAAGAAGCATGTGCTGGAAATAATGGTTATCCTTATTTTTTTTGTGAGTAACCTTAATCTGTCCTCATTCCAAGTGTTAAAATTTATGAGTGGAGTTAATAGGAAACCTTTCAGTCTAACTATGCAGTTGCTATCTCTTTAACCTCTAACCCCACCTTCACGCAGGGAAATTCATCTTCGGAGCTTTTAGAGGGGATGCATTCTGGGTGGATGCGCCCCCCCCCCCCACAAGTACGTCTCTATGTCGCTCCTCTTGGCCACTGTTCCATTAATAGCGGCGGGATTTTTATTTTTCCTGATCTAAGGGCAAAGAATGGGGTCCATTATATCCGGTAATTCATCAGTTTCTCTGCCACAAAGGACATTTTTCCTCTCTCTTTCTCTGTATTTCTGGCATCTTATTTCACCCTGCTCCGGGGGAGACTGAAGGCTTGCCTCCTTTGAAGAGTCCACATCAGAAGGCTGCACCACATGCCTCTAAGATTTCACCTCGTGAGAAATTCCCCTTCAAATCTGTGGCTTCTCCTCTTCCTGGGGCTTTTATGAGTTTGGTAATGGCATCATGTGTTGGCTGTGGAGAGAGACCCCTTTGAAGCACTTACGGATGCTTTGAGTAGTTCCCTTTAGAAAGAGGCTCGTGGTGATGGAGGAGGGGTTGGAAACCCCCCTGGTAGCCAAAAGATGGTCTCAGAATAATTCAGAACACGCTGCGGGGTGTTGGTAATACCAGGTCTCCCGAGGCTTCTGGTCTCTGTGGAAAATGAGTGTAGTGAACTCAGTGGCAGACCCACCTCATCTCGGTGTCACGGCATCAGAGTATGTGAGACTTTTTCCGGACTGCCTGCACTAGAGCCTTGGCTGAAGGAATGGACCAACCTCAGAGGAATGGAACCCCTATGGCTGGGGGAGTGTCTTCATGGTCTCCTCATGGTGTTCATTCAGCACTCCCTCAGGTGGAGCGTTTAAACTCCCGGCGCCATACTGCTCCTCCATGATGGACTGACCCCTCTCTGTGGGCTGCAATAAACCCTCTCTCCTTGCGTTGCTTTTGTGGGAGCTATAAGTAACGAAAGGAGCCGCTCATCTTGTTTGTTAACGTTCCTTGGGGTGTAGGTAACTTGTCTTAGAGCCTTCTGGAAGCTCTTGTGTTTCGGAACCATCCTCCCCTGCCAAGTCCTCGCTGTCCAGCACATGGCCACCACTGGGGAAGTATCTTTAAGAGCTGATATTCCAGAGGAACACAGGCGGACATGTTCTTTTGTGACGAATCTGTAAGATTTTCCTTTTATAGAAGTGACGTAGGCTATGAAGGAACTAGCAAATACTAAGAAAGATTCCCATTTTCCCTTTGAAAGTCCTGGCTAATCTCTTTGGTGACAGATTCACCCTTGTAATAACCATGTGGTATATCCAGACACTGTTTAGTAATCCAATTTTATTTTATTTTTCTAAAAATACCTCTAAGATTGTATTCCTAATATAATCTTCAGGGTTGCATAGAATTACAACATAGACAATAATTCATTAAACTGATCTTAAACATTGAGATCATCGGTTTTTAACCTGTGGGTTGTGATCTCCTTGGGGTCAAAGGGCCCTTTCACAGGGGTCACCTAAGGCCATTAGAAAATACAGATATTTATATTGTGATTCATAATAGTAGCAAACTTACAGGTATGAAATAGCAGCAAAAAATAATTTCATGGTTAGGGGTCACCACAACATGAGGCGTTGCTATATTTTCACAGCATTGGGAAGGTCAAGAACTATTGATCTAGGTTGTTGTCATTTTAAAGGCCATTCTTTTCTCTTAACCTCTAATGTTATACAGTGAGCACATTGAGGTATTTGGACTCACCTAGGGATGGAGGTCTGGGGATGGGGAAGGGTTATGTGCTTCTCTGGGGTTTGTCTTCTGTCTAGGCTAGTGTGTCCACCTGTAGGAAAGCTGTGACCGAGGAGCTGGGAAGAGGCTCATGGGTGGCTCTCACGAGTTTGTGAAAGCCGGCTGCAGACTACAGCTAGGATCCCACCACTCGAATATTGTAGAATAAATTCCTCGAAGAATTGCCTGGTTGAAAGCTATAGACATTCCAAAGGGATTTCTTATTTTTTGAGCTGCCTTCGAGAAGGGTTAAGTGTTCCTCCAACAGGGGTGTRTGGAGCTGCCTTGAGCTTTAGCTGTCCCTGATGGAGTAGAGCTCTCTCTCTCGGTAAGGAGAGCTCTGTCTCTGGGGTCTTCCTCTGATGTCACCGAGCCCACACTTGGATGGTGCCTTAGCGATGAGGGAGTAGCTGCTCCTTTCCCACTCTTCCGGCTTCAGGGAAGGTAAATAACAAAAGGAGCCACCCACACAGATGCTAACCATCCAGAGCTTTCCTGGTGCAGAATTGTGTGTGTGTGTGTGTGTGTGTGTGTGTGTGTGTGTGTGTGTGTGTGTGTGTGTGTGTGTGTGTGTGTGTGTGTGTGTGTGTATGCACATGTGTGTGCATGTGTGTGGGTGTGTGCTGGTATGTGCTGGTGTGTGCATGTGCTTGTGCTTGTGTGTGTGGGGGGGTGTTCTTATGGGGGTAGGTAGGGTCCACACTAGAGAATTGAGAACTGTTATTGAGAGAAGTCATTTTGTTGGCATCTCATGAGTGTCCATATAAACTCCTATTGGAGCCCCCAGTGTTGGGCTCCCTGACATGAGGCAGCCCTAGAAGTGGCAAGGATTGCTTTTAGTAGGGTGCTCTTAGAAGACTGCTTTTCTCAACATCTGTAGCAGCCCTGTGAGGTCATTGTGCCAGGATGCAATTGCCGTCCTTATTTAGGCTACTTGTTCCCAGATGTCCCCCTACCTGATGACCAGGCTGAGGCTCTCTTTCTCGTTGGGAGTTTAAGAAGTCCAAACTGTGATATTTGTCTTTCCTCTGCCGCATGTGATGAGGCTGGCCGACGGACAGAAGAACTCGGTACCAATTAGATCTGCACCTCCGGTTCTGGGCCCGGATTAAGACTTCCAGGCACTCTGTTTGAGCCCACACAACCCAAAGATCAGATAACATGAAGCTTACATACTTTTCAGAAAGCTGTCCCAAGAACTTATTGATGTGTGCAGTATTTGATTACTCTATAGCCAGAGAGAGAGCAGAGAGGAGAGTCTTACAGTCTTCTCCTGTCCTTTGAAAAGTAGYGTCCAGTGACCTTCTCCATAAAGCCTGTGACCTTCAAGCATCGAAAGCCTCGACATTCCCACAAATTATGCCATTCCACCCTCCCCYCCTCCCCGACTGTTTTCTTAGACCGATATTAGAATGCGTTGCTGTTAGTTTTCTGGAGGATGCAGCAGCTTCCTGGGGCTGCCCCCTCCCCCCCCCAAGGCTCCCTGGGTCCTGCAAGTAAGGTGCGGGCTGGCTCGGGAAGCTTTCAAAAGAGACGGGAAACAGCTTAGGGTAAGAAATGCTTTTAGAAAAATTATTCTCACGCCAGATGAAATCTCAGATCTCGCAATTTTGTTTGTTTTCTTCCTTCTCAGCTGTTTGCTTTTGAAGTCAGAGACTGCTGTATCTTTGTGCAAGCACAGCTGCGACTAGTCGATGGCGGTTTATTTTTTAAGAAAAGAACAGAACCCTAGTGAAGAAATACCTATTGTTATTTGTTACCCATCAGGAGAATTCAAATGTACTGAGTCTTGCTCAGATATGCAGATCAAGGCTCCATAACACTGAGAGATAGAGAGCAGAATACCTTGGCCAAATGGATAAGGAGGTAGACGGGGTCTCCTTGCCAGCCCTTGCGTAGGGATTCTGACAGTGCTTCATGTCTGTGGTACCCTCTCATCCATGTCAGAGTTACTCTGGAGGTGTGAAGAGCCGTGACTGTCTAAGGCAGTAGTTCTCAACCCACAGGTTATGACCCCTGAAGACCGTCAGAAAACATAGATATTTACGTTATGATTTTTTTAAAAAGATTTTTATTTGCTGTATATACAGACACACCAGAAGAGGGCGCCAGATCCCATTACAGATGGTTGCRAGCCACCATGTGGTTGCTGGGATTTGAACTCAGAACCTTCTGAAGAGCAGTCGGTGCTCTTAACCGCTGAGCCATCTCTCCAGGCCCCTACATTATGAGTAGCAGAATTGTAATTATGAAGCAGCAACAAAAATAACTTTATGGTTGGGGGGGGTCACCACAGAGGAGACTGTATTAAAAGGTCACAGCATTAGGAAGGTTGACACCTGCTGGCCTAGGGGGTCTTCAGAGTCGCTGCCTCTAGCAGTCATCCCCTGATTCCCCACTGYGGGAACTCCTGGAAGGCAAGCTGACGACAYTGCTACTTTGCTGAAAACCTCCAGTGACTCCTCTGTTCACTCTCCGCTGAGGGGTAGATTCTAAGTTGACTGCTTAGAGTTTAAAGTGTTTCTTAGGAAACCAGTAGCCACCACTCTGGTGTGTCTCGCACATCCCTTTCTGACGTACTGTCTCTAAGAGGATGTCCTCAGAAGGCTAAAGTGGAATCACCATGCCCTGAAGCAGAGCCTGGGTCAGCCCAGCTGAGCTGACCGGCTTCAAGGGGGATTTGTCACCCGTACATTGTTAGGAGCAATGTTGCGCATGCGTATGAAGGGGAATTTTTAGTGTATTTTTTTTTTTTTTGTCTAATCTTGTAGCTTTCCAGACGAAAGAATTGACACCCAGGGATGAAGTGTGGATTAACAGGAAGACACAAACAACTACGGAAACAGCTGCCACACAGCGACTGCTTTTAGGTAGGCACGACACAGTGTGAAAAACATTCTATCTAAACACCCTGGTGCTGTTAGCACCAACCTTTAAATACAGGGGGGGCTGAGGGGACTCACTGGATCTTTTCTAGTTGGTTGGAGCTGGAACAGGGATGCATACCCTACCAGGCTGTTGCCAGAGGCTGCATTCAGCTCTTCCTTGAATAACTTCAACCCTCTCGCCAAATTCGATTGTCTTCTGTTTGTGATGCTTCTTAGTTTCTTAACCATATYTATAAACATCCGGGTGGCAGAGACCTTACCTCAGAAGCCTTTAACCCTGTAGTATGGATATTTAGCAGCTGTGTTTGCACTGCCTCTGTGGTTGGGCTATCCAGGGGCTGGGTGATGCTGTAAAAGACCTGGTCCATACACTTTCCTGCCTAGGATRTTGATACACTGTTTCTTTCACGCAAACCATGGTAGCCTGCCGCTGCTCCACCACATCTGAACGCATCCCCCTGTTTCAGCTCCTTAAGYTTGCCTCACATAGAGAGTTCTACCTTCATCAGTACAAACCTCAGATTTGGCCCTTCACAGGCTGGTCCAAGGTAGTAAATATTCTGATTCCTGCTTGCAGTCCTCACCCCGCCCCCCACCCCCATGTAGCTGCTAACATTGTAGCGTTTACTTCCTTTCCCACAAACCCTGGACCTGTCTATCATCCCCAACTTAGTGCATTTGGAACACACGTATGAGTTTAATTTTCAAAATAAAGCTATGGGCAGGTCGGGAACCATGAGCTTAGTTTCTAGGACAGAAGTCATTAGAATGCTTTCGATGTATTCCTAACAATACAACAGTGGTCATCTGTCCAGGAAACCCTGGAACCTGTAAGAGGAGAGGCTGGTGCACGCCCAGGGGCTGCCGGTGTTCCCTGGCGTCTTGCACGTGGATGGCTTTTGGAGGACTATACATCTCCTGCTCTTTCCAAAGTTTTCCTTGCTTAGTTAAGCAGGTTTCCACTAAAGCAGGCTGGACTCCAACCTGAGCGTTTAACTGTCCCGACCAAATCATATTCTGTAACAATGATTGTGGTASCTCTGCCTCGTTTTCTTCTTAAGACACTRTTAGCTGTTTAAGTACACGAATCACAAGGGTCCCCATTCTGGCATGTGCGGAGAGCATGGAAAATTAAGAAGAATACAAAACCAAAGAGAACCTGGTAGATTAAGGCAAGGGCTCATTGCTAGGACCAGTTCTGTGCTTCTCCTGGACGTCGGTGAAGACATCCATGAAAAACACATCCTATGGCTGGTGAAGTCAYGAAAAGTTCACATTTAAACTTTGTAAAACTATTACTATATAGTTTGCTGTGTTTTCCAGATGTTCTTTTAAATTATGTCAATGTTTTTATTACTGTGCTTACATGACATGTAAAAAAAAAACCCACATAGATAAAATCATGTTATTTTGAAGAATATACTACCTGGTGAACCAATTATAGTTCCTAACTTGATATAGCSTGGGTACACTGTAGACTCTTAATAAATGTTTACTCCATTCAGTTGAATAATATTAGCTAATCTATTTATTGGATTTTAACCACGAGAAGTTATTTTTCATTTTGTTTGCAAGCATTTCTGATTCTCTTCTTGTAGTTGAGAGAATTTTATCTCGGTGTACATTAACTTTTCTTTTTCTAATTATGACAGAAGGCATGGCAGACATTGTCCTGACAAAGCATAAATATACACATTAGGGAAAACAATGGTGTTGAAGATTTAAAGAGTAGTAATTTTGCCCAATTTGGTTAGCTAAGTCCTGAGAGCTTTTTTCTTTATGTTTTTTGTTCTCTTGTCTTTGTTGAATCTTAAATAATCACGGAGAAAAGGCGCTGTACAGATTTATTAAGAAATAAGTAGTCATTACCGCAGGCAAAAGAAAAAGAGAGAAGGACAATACTCTATGGCTAAGATGAAGGCTAGTACTGACAGCATCCCGCAGTACAGAAGGGAAGGAGGACTCTTTACAGAGTAACTGCGAGGTACATGGGCCTTGCAAAATCAGGGCAGTAGATCCAGGAGAGGAATCCCTGTGGCAGATGGTATCTCAAGAAAATGGTGCAGGTTTGTGCTGCCTACTCTACTTTCAAATCATGGTTGCTACCAGTAATCGAAAAGGATTAGGAAATACTTTGGTTAAGACATAAAAATSGAGTTTCAGGCAAACTGACTGCTGTCCTTGTAAGTCGTAAACCTCTATGCGTCTCATATGTTTGAGATGCTTACTGGGGAGTCCTCAACTCTTACTATTTTTATATTACTTAAGATGCTTTATTCAGTCTCAGTGTGTCCTCTAGTCACTAATCAGCTTAACAATGTGGTGGTGGTTCAGGCATCAATTCTTCAATTAACGTCTTCTGTCTTGTGTTCTGTGTTTTCTTTCTGAGCCTTCAGTTAAACATACATTCCACACCCCATGTGAGTATGAGTGTGTGTGAGTGCACATATGTGTATGTGTGGTGTAGTGTGTGTGTGTGTGTGTTTGTGTGGTGTAGTGTGTGTGTGCAGTCTAGTATATGTATGTGTATGGTGGAGTGTGTGTGTTTATATGGTATAGTGAATGCATGTATGTGCTCAAGTGTGTGTGTGTGTGTGTGTGTGTGTGTGTGAGAGAGAGAGAGAGAGAGAGAGAGAGAGAGAGAGAGAGAGAGAGAATTGTCTGAGCTCTATTTATTCTTGCTTAGTGTCTATTCTCTAAGTCGTCAGGAACAAATGATTTCTGTTTGTCTTCAAGTAACTAAATCCACTCGGTTTCTCATCAAACTATCCCTATAAAATTTCATCATATATTTTAACTCTGGAAATTTTCTCTTTAGGAAGTTAGCTATGTGTATATAACTATATCTGTGTGTGCATTTGTGCAGGTGCCTGTCAAGGCCAGAGGAGGACATCAGATCTTGGGTTGGAGCTGCTCCGTGTGGGTGCTGAGAATTGAACTCGGGTCTTCTGGAAAAGCAGTTCTTGTTCCTAACCATTGAACCATTTCTCCTACTGCGCTAGGAATTTTATCCTATTAAAACAAGTCCTCTTCAACCTTTGGGATTACTCATTGTTACTTAATGTGCTTCTTTGACTCTTTCAATCTATCGAATATG
>BDUI01010496.1:42097-55648 GCA_002335545.1 Apodemus speciosus
TGGTTTTTCGAGATTTTGATACAGGGTTTCTCTGTGTAGCCCTGGCTGTCCTGGAACTCACTCTGTAGACCAGGCTGACTTCGAACTCAGAAATCCGCCTGCCTCTGCCTCCCAAGTGCTGGGATTAAAGGCGTGTGCCACCACTGCCCAGCTGACAGCCCTGTTCTTAAACTCACTGCAAACATGAGGATTTTAGCTTCATCCCCAGAACTTGTGTTTAACCTTTATTTTTTTAAAAAAAATCCAGGTATGATGGCATTCTCTTGCAATTCCAGCACCTGGAAGCTTCGTCCATGGCTTTGTTAGCTGGCAGTTCAGCTGAGTTGTCCAGCTRCAAGCAAAACTGAGAAGCTCTTACAATAAAACAGAGAGCAGCTGGCAAGGACACAAGATCTACTCCTGACCCATACACCCATCCCACCTCCTCCCACCCCTACCCCATCCCCTCACTCCTATCCCGCAGAAGACCTGACTGAGGATGCAAGGTTGAGATTACGTCCGTTGAGTTCCCTGAGGCACTTTTGGGTTTGGATCGATTAAAATGTGTGCCTAATGGGAAATGTTCGACAAAGGGGGTTCTACCGCTGTGGCCGCTGCCCCTCATTGTGACTGTCACGAGTGGCGCCACTGTCGATGCTGCTATTGACACTGCTGTCGGTGTTGCTACTTCTCTGTCCCTCACCAGTTTACTCCTGCTTCCGTGAAAGCATATAGCCTTGGACAAATGACGTAATCGACCTAGGTCTCTTCCTGTTCTTAAATTAGAATATAGAACTAGATGACTACTTCTGCCTACAGGATGACAGTGAATGGCAGAGAGCATGTCATCCCCAACAACCAGCAGATAAATAAAAGTGGCTGCACAAAGATTCGGGAATGGTAACTGGAGCAGAGTGGTCATATAGAGGATTTTCTCTTAATGCATTAGTATGCACCATGAATTTCCAAGAATAATATACCATTGGGGGGGGGGAGGGGAAGCGGTGGTATTTTTCATTATTAATAAAATTATCCTACCCTCATATTTCTCATTATTAATAAAATTTAAATTTCAGAAGTATTACCTTTTATTTCAGGAAATGGAGTTGTCTTCGGATCATTGATTTTTCCGAGGTCCTTCTGACAAACGGCACAGTCCCCTCTGCTGTGTTGAGAGACTCCCCACCTCTGGTTGAGTGTGTATCTCTGTAAGACTTAAATTAGCAATAAACAGTCCTCTGATTTTCTTTACAAGTCTTTCATTTTGAAACACAAGCTGCCTGGTCATCTTACTGGTATGGCCTTTTTAACTCATAGATAATATTCTGTTGTCCTAGAATTCCTCCACCCAAAAATTACACATTGGACATGGGTGACAAGAATATTACCCCTTTCCTAACCACCACCAATTTCCTTTATGTGAGTCTCAGCTTAAATAGAGGATGACAAACAGGGTTAGATTTCATTGGCCATGTGCAGAGGGATATTTCCTGAGCATCTATGGACATCCAGAAAGGCCAGGGATAACAGATCAGCATCTTATATGCAAGCAGTCTAAGGCATTTTTATCTTTGCCTTACAGTAGCTTAAAATCTGTCACTGATGGGTGACGATATGCGTATGTGCGCAAAGATATTTTATAATGTAATAAATGTATATAATATGGAACAATCCGCCATGGTGGCTAGTAAGTCAAGTTGGTAATATTTGTCACCAGTGCTTTGTGAGCAATGTTCTATTTTATTTTTAAACCACAAACATTATTAGTAATCTCACGGAGAGCGAGGGGGCTGCATGGCGACTGATTGGCTTCTGGATCCCTGGATTTAACTTGGATGTTGACTTGATACTGAATCTTTCATTTTTCCATCCTTTCTACCCCTGGTTTTAAGCAGCCATGATGATGTGTGCTAGTCTTGGCGGGGGTGGGGGGGTGGGGGGGGGGGGGAATGAAGAAAGGACAAAGAGGAAGTTCAATTCTGGATGGGTTTCTTAAATGAAAGACACAAGCAACAGTCCGAGGCAGGAGGAAGAGGTGAGCGGAGTGGGGAGCATTGGGGCTCATGGGAAGGGTGACGTCACAGTGAACGTATCTGGCAGTATCTGCCCTGCGCAAGCTTAGCTCATTTGGGTCTCTTCCAGAGAACATCTGGAGGGAAATCTTTTCTAGAATCTTTTATTCAAATCCATAGACATCAGGAAAGGACTTCTCCCTACTGCCAGATTTTTAAGGAGCAGGAAGTGGTTTTCTTTAGTTTTCCTCTTTTGGTCAGGAGAGCTCGGTTGGCCTCATTTTTGGAAACTTAGTATCTTACTCCACCAGGCTCCGGTGGGAACAGCTACTGGTACAATGTTGCTTCATGATCAGAGCAACAATGACTCTCATTCAAGCTGGGACTCCCGACATCCTCTGAGGGCACTGAAGTTCATAGGGAGGCTGCACTTACCTCTCCCGAGTGTTCTCTGAGTTAGGTGACGGGTTCTGTACCTGGATACTCCTAAGGAAGTCAATGCTCAATTGAAATAGGACTTAGAGACCTGCCTTCCATCAAGTACACTGTCCTACTGAGGGGTTTGAAATTTACCTATGTGTTCTTAGGGAGCGGGAAAACGCGTGATAGATTAAAGAAATGGCAGACACGTTAGGACACCAGAGTACACTCTCCACTCTCGTATCCCCCTCGTTCTTCCCACTTTCCTCCCCAGGTGGCGTCCACAGGAGATAGTGTGCCTGTCTTGCCTTCATTCACAGCCGTGACTTCTGTGATGTGCTGCCGTCATTATCAGTACGAGCCGGTGAAAACATCACCCTATACTTAGCCGCCTCATTCTGACCACAAGCCTTGATCACAAGACATCTGAGAGAAAAGAGAGCCGGGGTGCTTAGAGAAAAGAGGTTCGCCCGAGCAAAGCAAGCCTGATTACCGTGGAGAAAATGAGAGAAAAGAGGGACAAATGGAATCGGAGTGGGGCAGAAATGATCCCTCATTTGGGAAGGAAAATGAAGAGACTGTATTAGTCACCCAAGGTGTAAACTGTGAGACAAAAAAGCCAGAAGCACAGAGGTGGCTCAGTTCATGTGCAAGGACCGGAGGGAGTCAGCTTAGACTGTGAGAGAGGGCGGGGCTGAGGCTTGGCCCTGACCGGGGAAGCTGGACTCCTGAGTCCCCGATCTGAAGTGGGCACAGAGAGACCTGGCCTCGCTGGTTCATGTCGCTCCATTTTCAAATCCTGCCTGCCAGGAAGCAAGACTTTTCCTCTTCCTCCTCTTCTTCCTCTTCCTCTCTCCCTTTTTTCCTGTCTCCCTCCCTTCCTCTCCACCTTCATCTTATACGCCCTTCCCTTTCTCTCCTCCTCCCTCCATGTTCTTTTCCTCTTCTTCCTCTTCCTCTCCCTCCCCTACCCCTTACATCTTTTGTCTTCCTTAAGATACATGAGCACCATTATGCTAAGAAAAGACCCCGAAGTCTGTCTTCTCAGTGTCTCTCCATCTTTCAGCTTTATCGATACATATTTAATCCTCACTTTTATTGTATCCTAGGGTGTAAGAGACACTAAATTATCCAGGTTATATCTCTGCAGCTGTTACATAATTGTCCCATGCCCCATCGCTCTTTATTGCCAGACAATTGGCTGCTCTGGGAAGAGCAGAGCCTGTCAGGTATCAAAGAAATACAAACTAATGTTAGCAGTAGTTTGTGGGGAAGGGGCACAATATGGTTTCAAAACAAACTTGGTGCCTCTGTTGTATTTTGTTTGATGGATCGAGCTCTCTCTGGGTGTTGTACAGCCAGGCAGTCATATGCAATTCTAGAGAAGGCTCTATGAAACTTCATTACAGTCTTTTCCCCACACTCGTGAGTGATATGCATTTATGTGGCCATTAAAACTCTCCAATGAGCCCTTGGAGGCCTGGATCGCAGGGAGCTCCGGCTTCCTGCGAATGTCTTTCAGGTGGCCTCAGCCAAATGGCTGAAGGAGGTACATTTCTGTCCCTTTCCAAAACAGAAAGGATGGTACAAATGGAATCATGGAGCAGCTGAATGGAATTCAGACATCCCCCTCAAAAATGAATACGTTAAAGACCACACCTCCAAGACGGTGGTGTGGAGGTGGGAGCAGGGAGGGGCTTTGGGAGGTGACGAACTGTGAGGGCAAAGTCGCTTTATGAAGCTGACTGAGCAGAGACACCCAGCCTCTTCCTCTCTGTGAGGCTGGAGCTCATGCACAGCCATCTGGGAGGAACAGCAGGCCTGGTAGAATCTCGACCTTGGATCCAGCCTCCAGGATCTGGCAGGGACAGTCAACTGCTCACAAATCACCCAGGGCTGAATGAACTGGGACAGCCAATACTTCTATGATCGAGTGTTTTGGATCACAATACCAAGCTGACTTAAAAAAATTAATCCACCCTCATTTCTGATCTCATAGTACTTTATATGAATTGAATTGAATGGTGTTAGCTGTTGATTTAAAGATGGTTTGTATCCTCACTCCAAGGGTTATGTGAGTTCTTGGGGTGATCTCTGAGTGAGAGTTTAAATAACAATGGCTTCTGGGAGGCCTCAGGCAAACACTAGCTGCTCCACTGTGTAGCTGTGTGGCTTTGAGCAAATCCTTAATGTCTCTGAGCCTCTATCTTTTTCAGTGTAAAACCAGCCTGGCGCATGCTGTCCTTATATGTTGTATGATGGAATAATGAGTTTGAGCTATCTATCCTGAGATGGAAAGCAGAAGACAAGGCTCACCTCTTCCTGCCTCAGTTGAACTGGGTTAGATGCACAATTTGCTTTATCTAAATAGAGGCTACTAGCAGACAACTGTTCCTAACAATAATTAAACAAAATATTGAAAGTTAAAAATCCTTTCCCAGGGACTGAAGAGGTGGCTCTGTGGTTAAGAGCACTGGCTGCTCTTTCAGAGGACTTGGGTTCAATTCCCAGCAACCACACGGCAACTCACAACTGCCTGTAACCCAGTTCAAGGGGATCTGACATCCTCATACAGACATGCACACAGACAAAACTCCAATGCACATAAAATGAACGAATGAATAATGATTTTCCAGGAAATGGTGTTTCATCTCATATTTAAAATTGTTCCTCCTTATACCACTCCTGGGCATATACCCAGAAGATGCTCCAATAGGTAATAAGGACACATGCTCCACTCTGTTGTTCATAGCAGCCTTATTTATAATAGCCAGAAGCTGGAAAGAATCCAGATATCCTTCAACAGAGGAATGGATACAGAAACTGTGATATATATACACAATGGAGTACTATTCAGCTATCAAAAACAATGAATTCATGAAATTCCTAGGCAAATGGATGGAACTAGAAAGTGTCATCCTGAGTGAGGTAACCCAATCACAAAAGGACACACATGGTATGCACTCACTGATAAGTGGATATTAGCCCAAAAACTCAAAATAAACAAGTTAAAATTCACAGACCACAGGAAGCTCAAGAAGAAAGAAGACTGAAGTGCTTTGGTTCCTCTGAGAAAGGGAACAAAATACTCACAGGAGCAATTGTGGAAACAAAGTGTGGAGCAGAGACTGAAGTAAAGGCCACCCAGAGACTGCCCTACCTGGGGATTCATCCTATAAACAGTCACCAAAGCCTGATAATATTAAGGACGGCAAGTAGTGCATATCGAAAGGAGCCTGTTATGGTTGTCTCAGGAGGGGCCCTGCCAGAGCCTTACAGATAGATGCTAGCAGCCAACCACTGGAGTGAGCGTGGGGTCCCCAATGGAGGAGCTGGAGGGGGCTCTGGAGGAGCTGAAGTGGTTTGCAGTCCCATGGGAAGAACAATGATGTCGGCCACCCAGATACCCGAGGACTCCCAGGGACTAAACCGTCAACCAAGGGGCACACATGGTTCCAGCCAAAAATGTGGCAGAGGAATGCCTTGTTGGGCATCAGTGGGAGGAGAGATCCTTGGTCCCGTGAAGGCTCAATAGGTGCCCCAACAAAGGAAAATCAAGGAGGGAGGAGTAGGTGGGAGTAGGTCAGGTAGAAGGGCATATATTTGGAGGCAGGGGGTAGGAGTAGGGGTTGGGGATTTGGGAAGGGTTGGGGGTTTGGAGAAGGGGGAAAACCGGGAGAGGTTTTAGCATTTGAAATGTAAATAAAGAATATATTCAATAAAAAAACATTAAAATTTTTTTTCCTCTTTTTGACCTGAGAGATTACCACATAAGCCTAGGTGATCTGCAGTTTCAAGCTATAATTTAAAACTATTTCATGAGGTATTTTTTTGTTTGTTTGTTTGTTTAGCCTAAATGGTTTGGGTATCTCAGAAAATTCAAATAGACCTTATTTTGTTTTATTTTATTTTATTTTAGTTTAGTTTAGTTTTGAGAAAGGATCTTACTGTCCAGTATTTTATTATTGATCAGAGAGGCTGGGAGCCAGTCCTAAGATAATATTGATAATCTGTTCTGGGTAAAGGAGGAATCCAGGGTGTGCCTCATCTGAGGCAAAATTGTGCGGATGTGGCAGGGGCTCAACTGGGAACTGTCTGAATGGACCTGATGAGTTCTCTTGTCCAGGACAGAAGCACTCTTTAGAAGCTCTCTCTTCCATACCCAGAGCTATTCTTTCTGGGCTCAGTAGGTGACTACTGGCTGGTGGGAGACGTGGCTTTGGAGTGTTCCCAGTTGGCAGTTGGCACCTTGTTGGGTCACTTGGCAGTCCTGGCAGCTGCTTTGCTGGGAAGGAAGAGCTCTCCCCACACACATTTAACAGGACAGCAGAGCTCAGCTGGGTCAGAGGCGGAGGCTGGCTCTGTGGGTTCACAGTGAGTCTGCCTGTTCGTAGCTGGGTACAGTCTATCCAGGGACCTCTTATTCTTGATCCTCCATTGGGAGTTATTTTTAAATGTTCGCTTGTCTGTCTTCCAGGAAAGTGCATAGTCTTCTGCACTGGTACCCAGGAGGTGAGGAGTTGGGTACTTTTATGAACCTTACCTCTATACCTTGATAACACAGCAGCAGTTGGCTTCTTTGGTTATAAACCCATTCATACAATTAGAAAAGCAGTAAGCAAATGCCTGATATTTGCCTTAGGGGTGGTTATATACATCAGGACTGGCTATGTGTGTTAGGCCGGAGATATCCTTTAGGTTCAACCATATACTCTAGGGACAGCCATGTATTAGGATCAGCCATGTATATTAGGAACAGGTACATATCCATGACCAGTTCTATATATTTAAGCTCTATACCCAACTCTCTGGTATTTCTTCTCTAGCCAATGATCTACTTAAAACTTGAAAGGTAGCATTCTCTCATGGGCGAACGGAAGCTCCTCCTTCTTCCTCTCTATTGTTTGAAGCAGAACTACATATACAGTTTGTTCATTTTTTTAACTCATATAATGTGTGTAAGCCCATTTTAGAAATTCTTCACGTTAAAAGGCTCACAGTTCAACCACCCTGGGTATACAATTAAATACCAAGTTCTATGCAGCGTTCAAATTTATTCTTTTGAAGCCCCAGAAATGCTTTCAAACAAGACACCAACAAAGACAAAAGAGGAAAGAAAGTTTTATAATAAGCCAGGGAGAACATAAAAGGAAAGTATAAAAGAAAAAAATAGGTAAACAGTATGTTGAAAAGACAGGAACTCTTTCCAAAAAAAAAAAAAAAAATTGGCTCGACTGTTTGATTATGTGTCCTAAGGAAAAGAAAAGCAGCTCAAGAATTAACCAGACAAAAGGTCAATTCAAAAAGGAAACATTAAAAACAAAGTACAGCTGACTGACCAGTCAGCACCACCACAACCCAGCAGGATAAAGTTGCTCACTGCTCATGCGTGGTGCAGGACGGGGGCTTCGGGGCTGAAGACGGTTCACTTGAAGAGAGACCAAACCAACATAAAAACTGTGACCCCAGGACGCCAGCTCCTGGAAGTGTGATTATGACACTGGAGTTTAATCCTGAAGGGCTGTAGTTGCTTCTTTGATTTACTTGAAGTATATGAAAAGAGCTGAAGGGAGAGAGGCAGAGACTTAGACAGATACAGAGAAACAGACACAGAGAGTCAGAGACAGAGAGACAACATCAGAGACAGACAGACAGACAGAGACATACACAGAGAGAAATAGACAGAGAAAGACAGACCCACACAGAGAGAGACAGAGACAGACAGGCACACATACATACAGACACACAGATATATACATATACGTACACAGACACACACATACGCACACACATACACACAGAGACATACACAGACACACACACACACACATACACACATATGGGGGGCGGAGAAAGAGAGAGAGCATTTTCCCTCTTTGCAAACACTAAACACGCCAAGCTTTGGTCTAAAGATCAAACTCCTTTAGAGTTCCTAAACTTCCAGGAGAGCCCAGAGCCATGATTTCTCGGCTCCACTCAGAACCAGAGCTGCTGCTTCCAAGAGGTTCTAGCTCCTTCGAAGCAACCCCGGTGTGGCAGGGACTGCTGAGGCCTTTGTGGACCCTCCGGCATGAGCCTAGTGTCTAACACCACGATGGTTAGAAGCAGACAATAATGCCCCACAGAGGTTGAACTAAAAGACGAAAACTCAGGGCCGTGTTCCCTGTGTCCTCTGATGTCTGTGCTGTCCCCTGTGATGCAGAGTCCCTGTCAGCAATGGGGATTGGCTGAGTCCTGAGCAGGCTGAATCTTTCTTGATATTTATGGAGGGAATTCCTGCTCCAGGTTTTTGACTTAATAGCAGATTTTTAGTGATGAGTCTACAAAGCAGACTCTATGACCCTGTGAGTAGTATTTGCTTCGCAAGCATGTTTGTTTAGTCAGCCAAGGCTCCTAAAGTACTATTAAGGACTGGGGACAGAGACTCAGACACAAGCACCCACAGTCGACACAGCTTCTATTTCAGTATGTGTGTGTGTGTGTGTGTGTGTGTGTGTGTGTGTGTGTGTGTGTGTATGGGGGGGTGGGGATCAGCAATGAAGAGATAACCTATACAAATAAGATCATCAGAAGAGACACCAAGACAGCAGCTGTGTGAAACATGACGAACTGTGGTGGTAGCAGGCAGGTGTTGGGTTTCGGGACCTGAGAGAGAATGGGCCATAAAAAGTGGGGAGCAACTGAGGGAATGAGACACTGGTGCTCAGCCCTCATAGGCTTCAGTCATACAGATTGTGAAGAGACACAGCCGCCATATTGACTGGGGGCGGGGCGAGACAGGGATTAACAGCGAGCCCGAAGGGAAAACCCTGAGGTCAGTCATGAAAGTCGATTTGCAGGCGACAGATAACAGAGGCTCTAATAAAGCCCCTTAGATAGATCGGCAGACTTTTTGCAATGGCTGCCAAGGACTGTACTAGATCCTGGTACAGTTATGTTCATGGCCCGTCGTCTTCAGGTCAGTCCTGGTCAGTGTCAGAATCCGCCCTGTGTGGAGGGAGTGTTGATTCTGGGAGGTTTCGTTGGTGTGGTACCTCACTACAGGGCAGGATGGGACTTAAACTCGGACTTGACCCCGACGAAACCTCAGCTCAGAGCCCTGCAGGACCCCTTACCTGCACAGTTGGTTTGAGAAAGCCCTTGCTCCTGGGCTCTTCTCCCAGGCACTCCGGTGCAGTGGGTGGGTCTGGAGTGGGGGTTCGAGATAAAGGCGTTTTCCAGAAGGTCCCCACGGCATTCAGAAGCCACCCAGGATTTGCAGAACTACAGCCTACTCTGCTGATTACAAACAAACAGTAAATAATCAAGAGAGTGATAAGGCATGCAGACTAACTGATGAAAACACGGACGGAATACAGAAGTCTGAGAGGCCGGATCTGGATACATCACGCATTGGTCCACCCTCCCCGTCTCACCGCCTAACCAGCTACTGTTGGCAGAAGCCCCTGCCATGATTGTTATTTGCCACCTGTTTAAAACGCTTGTGTGTGTGTGTGTGTGTGTGTGTGTGTGTGTGTGCGTGCACACGTGCACACGCTGAGCATATTCAGGCAGTAACAGATTTGCAGGAGCCAATAAAAATGTCTGATTATCACCAATGGAACATTTTGTTCAAAAATATGTATATTTGTGGCACATCCGCCATAAGATGGCAGCTGCCAGGTTTTCTGTGGGGGTGGGGAAGGGGGGATACCTGTTTCTCCCTGGACGGTCCCATATGCTACCAGCAAAGCCAGTCTTTGAGATCTGAAGCTGTAGCTGTCGACACCTTTTTTTTTTTTTTTTTTTTTCGTTTACAGCTCACTTTCTGATCTGTGATTGCTCTGAAAATATGTCGTCTTCATTATCCAGCCGAAGACCCAGAGGTGCTGTTACTGAGCACTTAGGACAGAGGTGCTGGTACTAAGTACTCAGCACAGAGGTCAGAAATAGATTGCTTCCCCGACAAGGTTCAGAACCATAGATTCTCCAGCAGATGAGAGATGGGGCGAAGCCCAGAAGAACTTCCTGTCCAGAGGTCCTAATACAGCTGCAGCTGTCAGGAGGCACTAAAGCTTGGAGATGGTGGAAGTTCCTCTTGCTGCCATGAAGAGGCCAGGACACAGCTTTCCTCTGTGGTCTCTGCTTCAGTTCCTGCCTCGGCTTCCTGTGAGGATGGACTGTAACGCGTGAGATGAAACAGACCCTGTCTTCCTCAATCCTCCCCAAATAGCTTTTAGTCAGTATTTATTTATTTATTTATTTATTTATTTATTTATTTATTTATTTACTTATTTATTTATTTAGAGACAGGGTTTCTCTGTGTAGCCCTGGCTGTCCTGGAACTCACTCCATAGACCAGGCCGGCCTCAAGCTCACAGAGAACCACCTGCCCCTGCCTCCCAAGTGCTGGGATTAAAGGTGTGTGCCATTTATTTATTTATTTATTTATTTATTTATTTATTTATTTAAGCATGGCCACAGACTGCAATCTAGGGCCCAGCTATCACACCTTTTATTGTGCAAAGCTGTGCCCAGAGGCGAGCCGTGGTGCATGCTGTGGTGGAAGGCAGACTGTGTGTTGGCACTGGGAGGGGGAAAATGTTGAATCTGGGTCCTTGCCAACTTAATAAGCATCTCTCTGGAAAGGTTGGGTATTAAAGGCTTAGTCCCCAGTTGGTGGAGCTACTAAGAGGTGACTGGGTCCTAAGGGTCCTGAAGTCATTAGTGGGGTCATTTACTGGGGAGTTTTCAGATGAGTGGGTGTCCCAGGAAGGGCCTGGTTGGAGAAAGGGAAAACCCAGAGGCCTGCTTTTGAAGGCTGTAAATTATCCCCGTTCCCTTGACACCTTCTCTCTGCTTCCGGGCCACCATAAGGTGAGCAGCTTTTGTGAGTCAGACCCTTGCATCCTGAGGTTCTTCTGTCTCACCCTGGGCAGGCCCAGAAGCAACAGGGCACTAACTGAGGACACGAACCAAGGGGCCAAAGGAAAGCCTGCTCTCAAGTTGTCTTAGAAGGTGTCCCGCCACAGTAAAGAATCCCACCAACGCAGAGCTGAAGGAGTTCTCTTCATAGACGTTTAGACTTTCGTCCTCTCACGCTGTGCGTTCTGTGTTCCTGACAGGAGCGGCTCACGGGAGGAAGAGTTTATCTGAGCTCCCAGTCCAAAGGCCAGGGACGGCACAGAAGCAGGGACACAGGGCCACCGGAGAGACTGTGTCACTGTCAGGAGCTAGAGAAAGATAAATGCTGGTGCTTTATATGCAGTTCAGGACCCGAGCGCCCCAAGACTGGTGCTGCCCAGTTGAGGGTGTTTTTTCCCACCTCAGCTAGCTAACCAGAAGAATCCTTCACAGGCATGGCTAGAGGCTGACCGAATCTAGACAGTTCTGATAGRCGYGCCTACAGRCTTGCAACCCAAGTGGTTCTGGAGCCTGTGCCCTTGACACCRGATTCCTCTGTTCTCAYGCTCTCCTGAGAGGTAACRGCTCCCACTCTCAGGAGCTCCAGGCTGCTTCTGAGAGTGTCTGCATCACAGTCTCGAGGAGGAGACGTAAGATTTAAGAAGTTTCTGGAAGGGACTGCTTCTCGAAGCCGAGAAGAAAGATCTTAGCTGGCCTTCTGAGGGAAGGCGGCTGGGTCCTTGTCACAGGTGGCCCGTGTGGGAATCTTTCCTCTTTCCTCTGCTCTAGCCCTACCTAATTGGATAGCGGCCATAGGGCTCTCCCACGTCTTCTATGTCTGCGCCCCGCATGGGGAAGTGACTGTTACCTTAGAGCGGCCATTGCCATTCTAGTCAGGATTAGGATTCACAACATTCACCGTGGAGATCTAAGGCTGCAGCAGTTCAGCAAAGCCTGAGGAAGTTGGTATAGAGCAGTGGGGAAAGGGGAGGGGAGAGGGGAGGGGAGAGGTAGGAGAGGAAGGAGAGAGGAAGGAGAAGAGGAGAGGGGGAAGGAAGTGGGGGAGAAGGAGGGGAGAGAACGAGACAAYGCAGAATTTTCATTCTGCTTTTGTGAATTTAGGGTCTAAATCAGTGGTTCTCAACTGGTGGGTCGCGACCCCTCACGAGGGTTACCTAAGGTCATCCAGGAAACGCAGATAGTTACAYTGTAATTCATAACAGTAGCAAATTTATAGTTATGGAATAGCAGCAAAAAAAAAAAAAAGACTTTTATGGTTGGGGCTCCCCACAGCACGAGGGTTTAAAGGGTTTCAGTGTTGGGAGGGGAAASGCCCTGGGCTACGTGATTGCAGCTAATTCTGTGGAAGTCAGAACCAAGAAGCTCCTGAAATGGAAATGATGGATACAGACTGGCCAATCTCTCAACTCTGGGATGATGCGGCTTGATACTCATAAATAATAAATGAACGAGGAAAAGACAGAATGAAAGAGAGCTTCTGGCTTTTATGAGCAAACCATCTTTCCGACTTGCCAGTTGTGGAAATGACTCTCAATCTTTAATAAYTCTTTTCATGGCATAAATCCCATGATGCCCTTTAAAACTAAGGTTGCAACCTGGTAACACATAAATAGGTTAATTTTTTCCCCCTTAAACAAGTTTGAATTTAAATAATGAAAATTGACATTTTTTTTTATCTTGCAAAGGRAAAGTGAGCTGCAGTTCTCTTAAGTTCATATACATTTATAAAGTATAAAATCACAAAAATGTCTTTAGGTTTGATAGATTGCCCGTGAACATCACGGGGCTTGGTCAGGGGTAGTCTCTGAAGGCTTTTATTAAACTTTAAAAGAAAAGAATTGTTGAAACTCGAGACATTTGTAGCCCTAAATAGTTTAGTTGTGATTTATAAACAGTATTYGGAAATAMCCATTTTTCTCTCATTAAACGAAGTGCGGACAGGTAGTCAAGTGATAAGGATTAATGTGTTGAGATGTTTTCCGGGGYAGCTTCTGAGTAGGAGATTCATAAATATTTCCTTTTTAAAAAATCTAAAAATCAAAATAAGTTAGTAAAGTAAAAAGTGCCAAATTAAAGGCGCCTTGCGAAACAGAGAGGTCGTTCACATCCTTTCTGACCCACAATCTCGGAACCGAACTCTCTGCCTTGTCAAAGTGACTGGCGGGACTTCCTGAAGCCTCTATCCTCCTCTCCCCGTGTATTCATGCGTGTGCATGTGTGTGTGTGTGTGTGTGTG
>BDUI01010497.1:0-10167 GCA_002335545.1 Apodemus speciosus
CCAGTCTCAAAAGAACACTCATGGTCTGCACTCATTGTTAAGTAGATATTAGCCTAGAAGTTTGGAATAACCAAGACATAATCCACATATCAAATGATTCCCAAGAAGAAGGAAAGAGAGGACCCTGGTCCTGGAAAGGCTCAGTACAGCAGTGTAGGGGAATACCAGGACAGGGAATTGGGAAGGTGTGAATTGGGGAACAGGGGGAGGGAAGAGGGCTTATGGGACTTTCAGGGAGGGGGGATCCAGGAAAGGGAAAATCACTTGTAATGTAAATAAAGAATATATTGATTAAAAAATTGCAAAAAAGAATTTAGCCTGGGATTTCCAATTTGTGTATATTTGTATTTACATTTGTGTGAATATCTAGACTCCAAAAAATTAAAATGAGGCTTCATAAAGGAGCAAAAAGTACCCTTAAAGGAAAATGGTAAGAGTTGACCTGTCAATAGAATACATGCAATTTGAAAGTAGAAGAAAGAATTCTAGAGGTAGAAAGTTTAAGACTAATGGACATGAGAAAGTTGAAGAATTGCTGGAAATAAAAACTATGTATGAAAATGCCCAAAATATCTTTTACTTTGTAAACATGTCCAAAAAATGAAAAATATGAATTTAATTTTTGGCAACAAATTGCTTTTACAATTTACCTGTCTTCTTAAATGCTAAGGAAGTTTACTGGGTTCATCAAACTGATGTTCTATAAGTATTGACAATGTTGGTGAGCTCATTCCTTTTATAACTAATCCATACAGTACAATCTTTAACACAAGTGTTAGAGTCTGCTACATTCCTAAATTTATGTCAACAGCAATCATTTGTGGAATTTATTTTTGAGCAAGTGTTGATTATAAGACATATTAGACAACAAGTGAGGAATTACACTAAATTATGATTATTTATTAAGCCAACAATATTGTGCATGAATAATATTTTATGGCAGTTTTATGCTTATTAGTTTACTCATCTGGAATCAAATTTGTTTAGAAAAAATGCCTTTTATAAATACTTCCTATTTTAACCATTAACCAATTTCAAAGCATCTCTTTCCTATTGAACTCAGAAGTTTAAATATATAGTATAAACTTCCAAAAGACAGTGCATATCTTTTGAACAATGAATCTTGATTCTCTGTTTCATAAAAATACATCTCAATTTATAAATTAGAATATGTTGGATTAAGGTAGTCTTAGAAAATCCAATGTATAAAATAATGTCATTATTCACTTTTAAAGTACTGTTCAATACCTTAACCAAATCCATAAATGGATTTAATTTATGAAACCAAACTCCAAAGTTGTTTATAAAAGCATAGCTACAAGAACATACACAATAGCAGATGATAATTTATCTAATTCACCTAATATATTTTTTGTCACCAAGAAAGTAATTTCTTTGAGTCTCAGAAAAGACTTTGGACTTTTAAACAGTTTGGATGCCAAGAAAGACTATGAGGATTTTTTGAAGTTCAAGTGAATACATTTCCACTAATATATGTCTATGAACCTATGGAGGTTAAAAAGTGGAATGTGGTGGTTCAATTGAGAAATGTTCCATAGGTTTGGACATCTGACCAATGCTTCTAAGTTGATGACATGTTTTATGGAGTCTTAGGAAACATGTCATTGCTGGAGGATGTATGTCCCTATGGGCAAGCCTTTAAAAAATAGTCTTTCTCTATTTTCTGTTTTCTCTTCTTGATTTATGCTGCAAAAGTAACAGTTATTCACTGGAATGTAATTGTCATCTCAGAGGCATACTATTGAGTATGCTCAGACTTTTTATCTGACTGGTTCAACTGAGATATTCTCGCTTAAACTCCTTTCCATCCAGATGACTGATCCAGTCTGAGTACTTCCAGATTCTCACTGAATTGCTCTACTTGGCTTGAAACTACCTCTAGCAAGTTATACTTTTCTGGCTCCTTCTTATCTCTGGTTTCAGTTGCCTCTGCTGGCCTGCCCTGAACTGCATGAATTCATGGGCAAACTCAACTCACAGCACTGCACTCACTGCACTGAGTATCAATGGACTCCACTGACCTGAACTGAACTGACAACTCCCTGCTCTCTTCCAGCACTGTTCTTTTATATTGGTTATTTCATTTATTTACATCTCAAATGTTGTCTCCCCAGTCCCCCTTTCCCAAGCCCCCCATTTCATGCCCATCCCGTTTATAAATTGCTTCAGCTCCTCCAGTCTTTCCCCTAACTCCTCCATTGGGTTCCCTGTGCTCATTCTGATGATTGGCTGCAAGCATCTGTACTTATATTAGTTAAGCGTTGGCAGAGCCTCTCAGGGGACAACTATACCAGCCTTCTGTCAGCAAGCACATCTTGGAATCTGCAATAGTATCAGGGTTTGGTGTCTGCAGATAGGATGGATCCCAAGGTGGGGTGGACTCTGGATGACAGTTCTTGTACTGCTCTTTTTTATATTGAATATTTTCTTTATTTAGATTTCAAATGTTAGCCCCTTTCCCTGTTTTCCCCCACCTGAAAACCCTCTATCCCATTACACACACCCCACTTCTATGAGGGTGACCTGCTTCTATGGGGGACTTTGTGCTCAGTCCAATGGTTGGCTGCAAGCATCCATCTTTGTATCTGTAAGGCTCTGGAAGGGCATCTCAGGACACAGCTAAATCAGGCTCCTTTCAGCAAGCATTTCATAGCATCCACAATAGTGTTTGTGTTTGATAACAGTATATCGGATGAATCCCCAGGTGGGTCAGTCTCTGGATGGCTGTTCCCTCAGTCTCTACTAAACATTTTGTCTCCATATTTGCTACCATGAGTATTTTTCCCCTTTCTAAGAAGGACCAAACTATTCACACTTTGGTCTTCCTTCTTGAGCTTCATGTGGTCTGTTAATTGTATCTTGGATATTTGCTGGTTTTGGGCTAATAATGCACTTATCAGTGAATGCATGCCATGTGTATTCTTTGGGTTACCTCTGTCAGGATGATATTTTCTAGTTCTATCAATTTGCTGAAGAGTTTCATGAATTCATTGTTTTTAATAGCTGAGTAGTATTATTGTGTAAATATACGTTTTCTGTATCCATGTATCTGTTGAGGGACATCTGGGTTCTTTCCAGCTATTGTCTATTATAAATGAGGCTGCTATGAACATAGTGGATCATGTGTCCTTATTACATGTTGGAGCATCCTCTGGGTATAAGCCTAGGAGTGGTATAGCTGGGTCCTCAGGTAGTACTATGTCAAATTTTCTGAGGAACTGCCAAACTGATTACAAGAGTGGTTGTACCAGCTTGCAATCCCACCAGAAATGGAGGAGTGTTCCTCTTCCTGCACATCATCTCCAGTATCTGCTGTCACCTGAGGTTTTGATCTTAGCCATTCTGACTGRTGTGAGGTGGAATCTCAGGGCTGTATTGATTTCCATTTCCCTGATGATTAAGGATGTTGAAAATTTCTTTGGTGCTTCTAAGCTTTTCACTGTTTCTCAGTTGAGAATTCTTTGTTCAGCTCTGTACCCCATTTTTGTAGAGTTATTTGGTTCTCTGGAGTCTAACTTCTTGAGTTCTTTGCATATATTGGATATTAGTTCTCTATCAAATGTAGGATTGGGAAAAATCTTTTCATAATATGTTGGTTGCCAATTTGTCCTATTGACAGTATCCTTTGCATTACAGAAGCTTTGCAATTTTATGAGGTCCCATTTGTTGATTCTTATTTTTATTAAATATTTTTATTTACATTTCAGATGTTATCCAGTTTCCTTTTGTCCCCTGTGAAAACCCTTTATCCCATCCCCCTGCCCCCTGCTCAATAACCCATCCACTCCTGCTTCCTTGTCCTGGAATTCCCCTATACTGGAGCAACAAACCTTCACAGGACCAAGGGACTCTTCTCTCATTGATATCTGACAAGGCCATCTTCTGCGACATATGTGGCTGGAGTCATGGGTTTCTCCATTTGTACTCTTAGGTTGGTGGTTTAGTCCCTGGTAGCTCTGGGGGTACTGGTTGGTTCATATTGTTGTTCCTCCTACAAGACTGTAAACTCCTTCAGCTTAATGGGTCCTTCCTCTAGCTCCTCCACTGGGGACCCTGTGTTCAGTCCAGTGGTTGGCTGAGAGAATCACCCTCTATATTTGTCAGGCATTGGCAGAGCCTCTCAGGAGACAGCTATATTAGGCTCTAGTCAGAAAGGATTTGTTAGCATCCGTAATAGTGTCTAGGTTTAGTAACTGTGTATGGGATGGATCTCCAGGTGGGGCAGTCTCTGTATAGCCTTTCTTTAAGTATATGCTCCATCTTTGACTCAGCATCTCCTCCCATGTGTATTTTCTTCCCCCTTCTGAGAAAGACCATAGTATCCACACTTTGGTGTACCTTCTTTTTGGGCTTCATGTGGTCTGTTAATTATTTCTTAGGTATTCCAAGCTTCTGGACTAATATCCACTTATTATTGAGTGTATCCCCTGTGTGTTATTTTGTGATTAGGTTACCTCTGTCAGGATATTTTCTAATTCCATCCATTTGCTTAAGTATTTCATGAATTCATACTTTTTAATAGCTCAGTAGTATTCCATTATGTAAATATACTACATTTTCTGTATCCATTCCTCTGTTGAGGGGCATCTGGTTCTTTTTAGCTTCTGGCTATTATAAATAAGGCTGTTATGAACATAGTAGAACATGTGTCCTTATTTCTTGTTGAAGCATCTTCTGGGTATATTCCCAGGAATGGTATATCTGTGCCCTCAAGGCAGCACTGTGTCCTATTTTCTGAGGAACCACCAAACTTATTTCCAGAGTCATTTTACCAGCTTGCAATCTTACCAGCAATGGAAGAGTGTTCCTCTTTCTCCACATCCTCGACAGCAACTGTTATCACCTGAATTTTTTATCTTAGGCATTCTGACTGGTGTTAGGTGGAATCTCAGCTTTGTATTGATTTGCATTTCCCTGATGACTAAGGATGCTGAAAATTTCTTTGGTACTTCTCACCCTTTCACTATACCTCAGTTTAGAATTCATTTTTTAGCTCTGTATCCCATTTTGATAGGGTTATTTGGTTTTCTGGGGTCTAACTTCTTGAGTTCTTTGTATACATTGTATATATTTTATATATCAGATGCAGGATTAGGAAAAATATTTTCCCAATCTCTTGGTTTGTACAAGGAGTTAAGTATAGATCATTTTTTTTTTTTTACATTCTGACTGCCAGTCGAACCAGCACCATTTTTTAAAATGCATTCTGCTTTCCACTGGATTTTTTTCTCCTTTGTCAAATATCAAGTGACCATAGGTATTTGGATTCATTTCTTGGTCTTCAGTTCTATTCCATTGAGCTTCCTTCTTGTCTGTGTACTAATATCATGCAGGTTTTAATTACTATTGCTCTCCAATACAGCATGCAGTCAGGAATAGTAATTCCCCCAGAAGTTCTTTTATTGTTGAGAATATTTTTTGGTATCCTCGGTTTTTTGTTACTCCAAATGTATTTGCAAATTGCTCTTTCGAAGTCTATGAAGAATTGAGTTGGAATTTTTTAAAAGTTATAACTAAGAATGTTAAGTTTATTTGTGCCAAACAAAATTTAAATGGTAAAATGTGTTTTTATTCAATATAACAAGAAGTTGGAAGAGAGGCTGCCACCTTTGGATTATGAGTTTAGTTGACACAGCAGTGCCAAGCACTGTCCGTCCAGTGTTCCATGGGGTGGTCAGAGGAAAGAATCATGGCAATCATGAAATTTGTGGAGTGGCCAGTGGTGGAGAGCATGCCCCACATCTCGCTTGTCTTATACAGTGGAGCAACATAACTGGGTCCTTTGGGTATATCTGACTTTTTACAGGATTTTAACCCCATTACAGGGACTGTGTCATAGAGAACTTTAGGACGTGATTCTACAAGTTACTTGATCTTTGACGGGGATTGTATTGAGTCTGTAGTTTGCTTTTGGAAAGATCACCATGTTTAATATATTAATCCTGCCAATCCATGAGCATAGGAGATCTTTCCATCTGAGGTCTTCTCCGATTTCTTTCTTCAGATAAATGAAGTTCTTGTCATACAGATCTTTCACTTGCTTAGTTAAAGTCACAACAAATTATTTTATATTATATGTGATTAGTGTAAAGGGTGTCCTTTCCTTATTTTTCTTTCTCAACCTGATTATCCTTTGAGTAGAGGAAGGTTACTCCTCTGTTTGAGTTAATTTTATATCCAAACACAATTCTGAAGTTGTTTATCAGTTTTAGGAGTAGTCTGGTGGAATTTTTTTGGTAACTTAAGTATAGGATCTTATCATCTGCAAATAGTGATATTTTGTCTTTTTCCTTTCCAAACTTGATCCCTTTAATCTTCTTTTGTTTTCTAATTGCTCTAGTTAGCACTTCAAGTATGATATTAAACAGATAGTGAGAGAGTTGGCAGCCTTATCTAGTCTCTGATTTTAGTGTGATTGCTTCAAGTTTCCCTCCATTAAGTTTGACATTCACTACTGATTTGCTCTATATTGCTTTTACTATGTTTAGGTATGGGCCTTGAATTCCTGATCTTTCCAAGACTTTAAACATGATGAGATGCTGAATTTTTCAAATGATTTTTTGGCATCTAGTGAAATGATTATGTGTTTGATTTTTTTACTTTGAGTTTGTATAGAGAATTACCTTGATGGATTTCCATATATTGCACCATCCCTGCATCCCTGGGATGAAGCCTACTTGTTTCTGGTCAATGATCCTTTCGATGTATTCTTGGATTTGGCTTGCAAAATTTTATTGAGTATTTTTACATCAATGTTTATAAAGGAAATTGGTGTGAAATTCTCATTCTTTGTTTTGTCTTTGTGTGATTGAGGTATAGGTGTAACTCTGGCCTCATAGAATGAATTGAGTAGTGTTCCTTCTGTTTTTATTTTGTAGAATAGTTTGAAGAGTACTGGTATTGCATCTTCTTTGAAGGTCTTATAGAATTCTCCACTAAACCCTTCTGGCCCTGGGCTTTTTTTGTTTGGGAGATTATTAGTGCCAGCTTCTATTTCATTAGGGGTTTTGGAAGTACTTAGATGGTTTATCTGATCCTGTTTTAACTTTGGCTCATGGTATCTGTCTTGAAATTTGTCCATTTCATCCAGATTTTCTAATTTTGCTAAGTATAAGGTAGGTTCTGATGATTTTTTAATTTCCATGATTTCTGTTGTTATGTCTCCCTTTTCATTTCTGATTTGATTAATTTGGATTATATCTCTGTGCCCTCTGGTTAGTCTGGCTAAGGGTTTATCTATCTTCTTGGTTTTCTCAAAGAACCTACATCTGGGTTTTGATTCTTTTTATAGTTCTTTTTGTTTCTACTTGGTTGATTTCAGCCCTGAGTTTGATTATTTTCTTCTATCTACTCCTCTTGGCTATATTTGCCTCTTTTTGTCCCAGAGCTTTCAGGTGTGCTGTTAACCTGCTAGTGTATGCTCTCTCCAGTTTCTTTTTGCAGGCATGATTTTCCTCCTTACTACTGCTTTCATTGTGTCCCATAAGTTTTGGTATGATGTGCCTTTATTTTCATTAAATTCTAAAATGTCTATAATTTCTTTCTTTACTTCATCTTTGACCAATTTATCTTTGAGTAGAGCATTGTACAGCTTCCATATGTATATGTGCTTTAAATTGTTTTTGTTTTTAATGAAGACCAGCCTTAGTCTGTGGTGAACTGATAGGATGAAGGGTATTATTTCAATCTTCTTGTATCTACTGAGGCCTATATTGTGACCAATTATATGGTTTATTTTGGAGAAGGCACCATGAGGTGCTGAGAAGTTATATTCTTTTTCTTTAGGATGAAATGTTCTATAAATATGTTAGATCCATTTGGTTCATAAATTGTTAGTTTCACTGTGTCTCTGATTAATTTCTGTTTCCATGATCAGTCTATTGCAGAGAGTGGGGTGTTGAAGACTCCCACTATTATTGTGTGGGGTGCAATGTGTGCTTTGAGCTTTAGTAAAGTTTC
Organism: Apodemus speciosus; assembly: GCA_002335545.1. Lineage (NCBI taxonomy): Eukaryota > Metazoa > Chordata > Mammalia > Rodentia > Muridae > Apodemus > Apodemus speciosus. The sequence continues at coordinate 7,981 of BDUI01010497.1, forward strand.
TTTTATGAATGTGGGTCCCTTTGCCTTGGAGCATAAATGTTCAGAATTGAGAGTTAATCTTGGTAGATTTTTCCTTTGAAAAGTATGAAGTGTCCTTACTTACACCTTTTGATAAATTTTGGTTGAAAGATGATTTTATTCAATAATAGAATGGCTACTCCAGCTTGTTTCTTGGGACCATTTGCTTGGAAAATTATTTTCCAACCTTTTTGTTTTCATTTTTTTAAATAATTTTATATTTGTTTATATTGCAAATGTTTTCCCCTTTCCCAGTCACCCCTCCCCATAAGTCCCATAAGCCCTCTTCCCTAACCCATTCCCCAGGCACCCCCTCCCTTTTCTCTGTCCTGGTAATCCCCTACAATGCTGGATCAAGCCTTTCCAGGTCCAGGGACCTCTCCTTCCTTCTTCTTGGGAATCATTTGATATGTTAATTGTGTCTTGAGTATTCAGAGCTTCTGGGCTAATTAATACCCCCTTATCAGTGACTGAATTCCATGTGTATTCTTTTGTGATTGTGTTACCTCACTTAGGATGATATTTTCCAGTTCCAAACATTTGCCCAAAAATTTCATGAATTCATTGTTTTTAATTGCTGAGTAGTGTTCCATTGTGTAAGTATATAACATTTTCTGTATCCATTCCTCCATTGAGGGACATCTGGGTTCTAAGGCTGCTATGAACATAGTGGAGCATGTGACCTTATTGCATGCTGGGGAATCTTCTTTCCAGACTGGTTGTACCAGTTTTGCAATTCCACTAGCAGTGGAGAAGTGTTCTTTTACTTAACATCCTTGCCAACACATGCTGCTTCCTGAGTTTTTAATCTTAGCCATTCTGACTGGTGTGCAGTGAAAACTCAGGGTTGCTTTCATTTGCATTTCCCTAAATCTAATGATGTTGAACATTTCTTAAGGTGCTTCTCAGTCATTTGAAATTCTTGAAGTGAAAATTCTTTGTTTAGCTCTGTACCCATTTTTGTTTTTTTATTAGGGTTATTTGGCTCTCTGGAGTCTACCTTCTTGAGTTCTTTTTATATATTGGATATTAGGCCACTGTTGGATGTAGGGTTGGTGAAGATCATTTTTTCAATTTGTTGGTTGCCATTTTGTCCTTTTGACAGTGTCCTTTGCCTTACAGAAACTTTGTAATTTTATGAGGTCCCATTTGTCAATTCTTGATCTTAGAGCATAAGCAATTGCTGTTCTGTTCAGGAATTTTCCCCATATGCCAATGTCCTTAAGGGTCTTCCCCCATTTCTTTTCTATTAGTTTCARTGTGTCTGGTTTTATGTGGAGGTCCTTGATCCAGTTGAAGTTGAGCTTAGTACACAGAAATAAGAATGGATCGATTTGCATCCTTCTGCATGCTGAACACAAGTTGAACCAGCACCACTTGTTGAAAAGGCTACCTTATTCCATTGGATGGTTTTAGCTCCTTTGTCGAAGATCAAGTGACCATAGGTGTGTGGGTTCATTTCTGGGTCTTCAATTCTATTACAATGATTTCGCTGCCTGTCACTGTACAAATACCATGCAGTTTTTAAAACTATTGCTCTGTAGTAGTGCTTGAGGTCTGGGATACTGATTTCCCCAGAAGTTCTTTTACTGTTGAGAATAGTTTTAGCTATCCTGAGTTTTTTGTTATTCCAGATGAATTTGAGAATTGCTCTTTCTAACTCTCTAAAGAACTGAGTTGGGATTTTGATGGGGAGTGCATTGAATCTGTATATGGCTTTTGGTAAGATGGCCATTTTTAGTATATTAATCTGGCCAATCCATGAGCATGGAAGATTTTTTCCATTTTCTGAGGTCTTTTTCAATTTCCTTCTTTAGGGACCTGAAGTTCTTGTCATACAAATCTTTCACTTGTTTGGTTAGTCGCACCAAGATACTTTATATTGTTTGTAGCTATTGTGAAATGTGTCATTTCTTTAATTTCTTTCTCAGCCTGCTTATCCTTTGAGTATAGGAAGGCTACTGATTTTCTTGAGTTGATTTTTATAGCCAGCCACTTTACTGAAGTTGTTTATCAGCTGTAGGAGTTCTCTGGTGGAGGTTTTTGGGTCACTTAAATATCATATCATCTGCGAATAGTGATAGTTTGACTTCTTCCTTTCCAATTTGTATCCCAATGTCCTCCTTATGTTGTCTAATTGCTCTAGCTAGAATTTCAAGTACTAAATTG
>BDUI01010497.1:38797-51770 GCA_002335545.1 Apodemus speciosus
TGAAATGAGAAATAAATATGTCTTACATTTTTATAAAAGTTTTTATGTTTATAGAAATATTAAAGTATAATGAAACTATAATTCATAATAAAGCTAAGTACCTGAATCCTGGTAAATCCAGGGTAGTATAAGAAAAATAAAATTTGAAGCAAAAACACAATCAAAAATGTTTCATTTCATTTAGAAGACAGAGCTTATAACTTCTCCAGTATACATACAAAACATGTAGAAAATTAAGCAAGAAATTATGATAACGGTATATATCAACTACTGTTAATAATACCAAAAAAGTAGATAAGGCAAACAAGGACTTACTCAGTAGCTTTACTAGGACTGAAACTCACTATAGTCTCACATTTGTTGTAATCTTGCTACCTCATCCTCAGGAGGGCAACAATGTGAACACAATGAACAGGTTCTGGCATCATGTTCACTAAAGCTATGAATATAATATGTGCAAGGTCCAGATGCCCTGAAACATAGGGCTACAGAAGCTGTGAGGTAATGTCCTCAAGGTCTAATGCACTGCGAAGAATTGCTATGCCAGAGTAGAAAACATCGAAGAAGGACATTTTAAGAAAGCAAATACATTAATCTTTAAAAATAAATTTATTAATTCTTTCAACATCTTATAATATCTTGATTATCTCCCCTCTACCATTCCTCTTATAATCACTTCTAATTCCATACATGTCTGATTTTGTTTTCTCCTCCACTCTTACTCTCTCTTTCACTCTGTAACTCTACTGAGTTGATTTATGTTGGCCTACTCTTCTTGAATGTGGAGTCTATCTCGGAGTTCAGTCAATTTATGGCATATATAAGGCAAACTATTAGAAATCCTGTCTCTACATTGGCCAAAGTGTCTAATAGACCAGCTCTCCAAAATCATATACTACTGGAAAAATTGTTAGTTATCCTTCATAACCTGACAAACACAGCTCTATTGGTGAAGGCATCACTTATGTCACTGAACACAAAACTAGAACCTTCACCTCTACTGATTATTACTCATTGTGAAAAAGGTACTCTGCATGCTACCATTTGAGAAAATTTTTACCTATACAAACCCTGAGACCTACAGGAGACTCACTTGAGAAATGTACTGGTTCATTGTTGTTGGACAGTAAAATCATGGCAAGAAGCTTGGTAAGGTAGAGCAGGTTGAGACCCAAAGACACAGTGGGCACACACCTGAGACTTAGGTGACTCCCCATTCCTTGCCAGATTTCTGGCTTGGAACACATGCCACACTCCTCACATAAGGAAACATGATCTGTAGTCACATAGGCCCAGAACAGTGTTCTCCATGCTAATGAGGTACCTAGAGGTGCTGAGGTCTTAAACAATAAGCTTCCCTACCCAGACATTCCTCCCTGCAAGACATATTTAATTTCAGTTCCACACCGAGAGGTGGGCTCTGTGTTGATATAATCCATTTTCAACCAAGGGCAGTCAATAAACAGTTTAGAACTAAAGACTGTCTCTTTTATCAATATCCTCATGGAGAGCCCTGCAGAAGGCAGTCTCACCTATAGAGCCACAGCTTAATTCTCCCATAGAAGGCTTCTTCATGCTCCCAGCCAGACTTGCCACCAAGCCTGCCTCTGCCAAGCTAAGGACAATTAACATTAAGACAAAATGGAGCTCACCTTTCACCTGACCCAGCTCTAGAAGCTGCCCCTAGCCTGTGGGCCCTGACTCTGTTCTCAGTTCTTCTGCGACTCCCAGTAGTGGACAGAGTACATATGTCCAAGAGTCTGAGAACCCAGTGACTCTGTCTTCTTTGCTAGTCTTCTCTGCAAACCCCTGAACCAGCTCTGACTTTCACAGATCTCATACAGAACTTTCACAACCCCTGAGCAGTGTATCTGCACTATGCAACAGGCCAGCACCTGCCCCAGCCCAGCGCTTGCCCCTGTGGTGGTAGCCTGGGATAAGTGCAGTCAAACTCTCTGCATTTCATCTCCCCAGTGGCTGTAGCTTGAGGCAGGGCAGATGCAGACCCTCACATTATTTGATGAAGTGTTTGGGGGAGTCACCAAATATTTCATCATAAATATTCTTGTCTATGAGATGAAATTCATACTTAACACTTCTTTTTTTATTTTTTTTTTCCGTTTCTCTGTGGAGCCTTGGCTGCCCTGGAGCTCACTCTGTAGACCAGGTTGGCCTGGAACTCAGAAATCCGCCTGCCTCTGCCTCCCAAGTGCTGGGATAAAAGGCATGTGCCACCACCGCCTAGACATACTTGACACTTCTAAACTGACCAAGAACTTGAGACTACGTAGGTCTTGAAACATTTCTAGTAGACTAGATATTGGAATACCTAGTGGTATTAAGCCATTAAAGAACTTATCCATAAATCACCTGTAATAACACATTGCTCTACCCATAGATCAGCATATTACTCAACCATAATAAGAGAATCTTCTTATAGTAGATGGTAATTAACACAGGGACCTATAACTGGATAATGTGCAGAAATGTTAGAGCATTCATCCCTAAATGGAATGTCTGTATAAGTTCTTTCTCTCAAGAATTATGTAGAAGAGGAGGCAGAAAGATTTTAAGAGCCAGAGGTGATGGATGACAATGAGGAAATAAGATCATTCAGATACAATAACTATGAACTCAAAGTATATGACAGCATATACAAGACTGGCACAGATTCAAGCCAGTCAAATTACCAATACTAAGAAGGGGAAGTAAATACAAAATCTCACTCCTAACCAAAAACCAAAAAGCTATTTTCTATTATCACCTGCTGGGAAACAAAAATATTATTTTTTGAGGGGTGCTGCTAAGTATATCAACCATATTCTACAGCAGAACCTGGCCAGGAGTAGTTCACCAACACAAAATGGACATTCTATCTTCCTTCCTTCCTTCCTTCCTTCCTTCCTTCCTTCCTTCCTTCCTTCCTTCCTTCCTTCTTTCTTTCTTTCTTTCTTTCTTTCTTTCTTTCTTTCTTTCTTTCTTTCTTTCTTTCTTTCTCTGTCTGTATAAAGGGCATCTTCTTTGTTTTGTATACATTTAATTTCAGAATAAATTCAAACAAACAAAAATTATACAATACTCAAACCTGGCATTCTGGGAGTGGGAAGGAATTTTCATGCTTTAAGGCACAGGACAGGGTAAAAGAGATTCTTCTAGACATAGGCAGAGAGCCAGATGTCAGTAATTCTACTAGAGGAGAAACAGAGAAACTATTCAATGGGTCTGGGCTTCCCAGAGTGCCTTTAATCTAGTTCTTCCATGTGACAGGCATCCACACACCCTCAAGACAATCTCATTAGGGACAGCAGCACTGGGATTCTCTGATGTTATTTATTTGCATCTATATCCAGGCCTAGTGAAATTATGTGGTAGAGGCAGTTGGAATCAGGTTGGGGGATCCTCAAGTGAGAAACCCGAGCAGTTTCAAACAGCAGCATCACCAGGTTCTTGACAGTTTTGCCATTTTTGTCTGGCTTCTGCATCCAGTTCTTCAGAATGGAGTGGTGAGGACTAATCCCTAGATGAGTTTTGGCCACAATGTAACCCATTGTACAGTTGTCTCGAAATGCTTGGGTCTTCATGATCCACTTCATATTGACTATCTAGCCATAGGTACTTGTCATAATGCAGCAGGGTGAAGACACAAGCCTACTGAAGATTGTCACTTTTTCAAATTTCTTATCTAAGATCTCCTTCATGAGCTTGCAAAGATTTTCAAACTTTTACTTGCTTTCCCGCATTTTCTTCTTCTTTGTCCTCTGGTAGCGCCAGGCCCTCTTTAGTCACTGAGACCAGGCTGTTTTCATCAAATCTTTTGAGCTTCTGTACATAGTACTTGTCAATAGATTCTGTACTATACAGCACCTGAAACCCCTAGTTGCTCACACACTTAACAAAGGCAAAGTTGGACACCTGCTCTTTGCTTCCTCCTGTGATATAGTATATAGACTTCTGTGCCTCCTTCATGTGAGACATCCTTTAACAGGAAAGTGATATGGTAACCGTTATTGGAATCTTCATGGATTCCAAGCTATAAGTTCCTGGAAAAAAATGCCTCATAGAATTTCCCATAATTTTCTTTGTCTTCAGCCAACTCAGAAAAGAGCACAACACACATTTCAGTGTATTTTGCAGGTGACTTTAGGTATTTTTCCCTGCTGAAGCACTTCTCAGTACATTTTCAGAGGCAGATCCTCAGTGTTTACTATGCTATGGATAAAGGTAAGGTACTCAGGTATCAGCTCCAGACATCTGTCCATGATGAGCACATGATGGATGTACAGTTTGATTTTATTCCTGTTCTCAAAAAGGTTAAAGGAAGCTCACCGAGGAATGAAGAGTAATTCTCTGTACTCCAGTTGACCTTCTACAGAGAAGTGCTTGACTGCCAAGTAGCCTTGCCAATCACTGATGAGGCTTTTGTAGAATTTGACATATTCCTCTTGAGTGATAACATCAGGGTTTATTGACTAAATGAGCGTAGTCTTATTCAACTCTTAGTGATCAATGTATTTCTCCTTAATCTTGTTTTGTTTTTTATCTTTGCCACTGTCATCCTCTGATTCCACATCTTCTATCTTAGGCTTTTCTGCATCCTTATATTCTTTCTCTTTTCACCTTTCTCTTCCTCTGTCTCATCAATACTGCTCTCCTTCTTTTGTTCCTTCTCCAAATAGAGAGTGACAGAATAACCTATGAAGTATTAGTGTTTCTTTACCACTGCCTTGACCCTCCTCTCCTTTGAGTATTTGGTCTGGTCTTCGTTGAGGTAAAGGATCAATTTAGTACACCTTCCACTGGGCTCACCATGGTATTCAGGAACTATGAAAGATCCAGAAGCAGCAGAATTCCAGGCATACTGTTCATCATCATTGTGCTTTGTGACCACAACCACTTTCTCTGCTACTCGATAGGTCAAACAGAATACACCATCAAACTGCCAATCATGGAGATGTCTGCACCAGATTGGAAAGCACTCATGCATGCCTATGTGGCAGAATTAGCAGTGGTTCCCAAGTTATTTATGAGGTCAGCCTTGTTGATGCCAATGCCTGTATTTACCAAAGTCAATATGAGCTGCTGGATGGTTGGGGATGATGTCAGTTTTCAGCTGTTTGATGCTGTACAACCTGGAAGGGTCTGTCAAGCTATCATACCAAATCTTATCCAAGCCATCAGAAGCATTCGATATCAACTCTCAAAGGAAAATTCCTTGTTTGAGTAGAAACTCTTGATGATAAGGGACAAGACCTGAGTGATTTCTGCCTGTAAAACAAAGGTCTCTACCATTTTTCAGTCCATGATGCACTTCCTCAGGCATGGTGAGCCAGGACCATGTCTGACTCACAGGCAAGCCAATGCTGCTCAGGGGTGACTCAAGAGAGCTTCTATTTTTACTTTTCTTTTCTTTTAATGAGAGAGAAAGAGAAAGAGAAAATAAGTATATAAATCAATATATAAATATATAAATATAAAGTTGGGCACATTAGAAGAACAGATGAGGAGGGGAAATACATTATCAGAATACATGTGTTTTTCAAAAAAATGTAAAAGTAAAACTAACTCTGCCTTTGCTAGCCTATACTGATGGTCAATACATTCTCAGCTAACAGTATGATTACTTGTCAACTGTTCACCACTTCCTATATGGGTATTTTATATGGCTAGAGCTTGCACAGGTCTTCACATGCTGTGAGAGTTGTTATTATATGTCCATCTTCCCTACCATGCCAGAAAATATTTTTCTTGAAATCATGCATCACTTCTGGCCTTGACAGATTTTATACCCTCTCTTCCAGGAAGATCCTTGGGCCTTGAAAGAAGGATATGCTATAGATTTCCATTTAAGTTTGTGTACTCTGAAGTATATTATTCTCTCCATTTTAATACTTCTGTGTAAATAGCCATATACTTTAACAATATACATTCTCTGATAATTGTTGAGAAATGAGTTTTGAATATAAAAATAAATAATTAGGAGTCATTTTTGACACTGTGTCTATTTAGTAGAATAGAAAGAATAGGTTTGTCCTCAGGTTCTGGGTCTCCAGGTATGAATTTCATCTCATAGGGCACATTTTATATCTACTCAGACAGTGGTTTGTAAAGCCCATATCGTTTGTAATGCTTTTGCATCATTTGGCATACCTTACCAGAAAATACCACTGCTATAGCATTCAAGGTTCAGGAATGAGTGAAATTTAATTACTTTTTACTCTGGCAGCATGTCTGGGGCCTTCCACAATTGTGAAAGCTAAACAACAAAAAAAAGAAGAAGCTTCCAATTTTTTTATGGCTTAAGTATGTGAAGAATTCCTCATAGGATCTTACTATACAGTTTTGCAGGGTAGGTAGCCAAGACCAACACCATACCTTGTAATGTTTGGGGTTCTACACAATCTCATTGAATGAGAATTTCAAGAGAGTTCCTGTCACTGCAATCTTATTTGGAAGCATATGATGTCTACACTGGCGGGGGGCAGAGTTCTCTATTATAAGTTAATTCTACTTTAACTATCTTTTAAGCAGTTTGTATTGCAGATTTCCACATGGTATTTACAAAAGGCTTTCAGTGTTAATTATTCCTCTACATATTCTTTATTTCACTCTTTCTTCCTATGTTATACTACTTCAATTCATTCTATTAAATACTCTCCTTTCATCATTTAAGTATTATATGGGGCATGGTTAAATATTATCAAAGCGGATTTAAATTTGAGCTTTGTCTTCCTCTGGCATTGAATCATGGTTCTGTCCTAATACAAAGAGTCAAAGTTACAGGGGAAAAGAAATAGCTCAAATCACTTGACAACTGAGTTCTGATCACAAATCATAAAAGCTATGGGGGTTGTATAAGATTTTTAATTATTTTAAATATTGTAAACTTTATTATAAAAGAAACTTTTGAATATATAGCACAACAAACGAAAATTAACCTCACCCAAAGTCTATACAACTCAATGATATCTAGATGGTTCCAGTAGACATGCAGAATGAAAGCTATGGTGCTTCATATTAAATCTTACACTTACACTATTGAATATATTTTATGCACACATTTAACATTCAAAACAAAAATTATATAATAGATTTAGAATTGAAAAAGCAATCATCTGTATATCCTCTTTTCGAATCCATATCCATTTGTCTGCATTTCAAAATACTGTAGGAAACATAAAACAAACTGTCAACTAGAAGCACTGCCCTACAAAATATCTTTTAGACATGACATGATAGACTTTTCTAATCTATAAAATCTGACAGAATTTATTCCCATCAGGCTTGTTCTTTTAAAAATCTGTCAAATGATGCTGTTCACATGAATGGGAATGCTTCCAAGCAAAAAGAAATAATAAGAAATAAAAATTCCTTATTGGTTAAAGTAATTATTTTAAAAGTTCTGAATACTCTAACACTGCAAACATGGTATGTAACCATTCATATATTTAGTGTAATGGATAAAGAAAATAATTTTAAACATTGAATGTATATTGTGACAATTAATTCAGACACACACACACACAAACACATTCAATATATGAGGAAAAATTGGAGAAAGATGGTTAAGTTTGGTGATTATTTATATAAGATCATCTTTTGTTTACACTAAGCTTTTATTTCTATTCTTCATGGTGATGTTATGTTGCTACCATTATGATACAGTTTACAACCTTGTCTCAGCTTCCAACTCCCACATGAACTCCCTCAAAACCTTTCACCCTTGCTGGCCAAGGAATCAGGTCGGCAATCTGTAGTGTCTCTTCTGCCTGCCAATTTGAATCATCTGTTTTATCCCAAGCTCTGTAGAAGATCTCCTGCTATGGCCTCACCTTCCTCTCTGACCCAATAACCAAGAGTATATATAAGTCAAAGGGTTACATCAAGCATTCCTTTCTCCTGGGGATCCACTGAGCACACCCCTACCTTCTAGTTTATCACCATTTTTTGTTTAAGCTAGTAATACTATAACCACTTTCTTCTCAGGACCCCTAGTGGCCACATCTCACATAATCTCAAAAGCATTCCCTACCAGGCAATTCACAACAATCATAGCATCCTAAAAGGTAGGAAGGGCAACAAAAACCAGCAACACTATCACAATGGGCCTTAAAAAGTTCAATATAACTGAAACCCGAGATAAGAACTACAAAAAGACATTATAAATATACTTGAGGTCTGTAAAGAGGATAATGTTAAATATATTAATAAAATCCATAAAAACATACAGTGGAAGGAAATGAAAAAGCTCAAGAAACTAAAGTAGAAATAGAAACATACACATACAAACACACACATGCACACACACACAAACACAAACACAAACAATGAGGGAAAATGGAAATGAAAAGTTTAGAAACTCAAGTAGAAATCTCAGAGGCAAGTTTCTCCCACAAAATACAGGAAATGGAAGAGAGAATCCCAATTAGTGATGAAAAGATAGGAAATGAATTTTGGTCAATGAAAATTTTGTTTAAAATAATTAAGGCATGAGACATCCAGGAAATATGATACACTAAGAAAAGACCAAAGATATGAATGACATAAATAGAGGAAGGGGAAGTAGCCCAGGTCAAAGGCACAGAAAATATTTTTAACAAAATCATAAAAGAATATTTTCTAACCTAAAGAATGAGGTGATTCTCAAAGTATAAGAAGCATAAATAACACTGAAATAGATTGGACAAGAAAAGAAATTCCCCATGACACATAAAAATCAATACACTAAATGTGTAGAACCAAGTTGCAAGGAAAAAGATCCATTACTATATAAAGTCATATCTATGGGAATAATACCCAACATTTCAATAGAGACTCTAAAAGGCAGAATGTCCTGGACAGATGTCCAACAAAGTTTAAGAGACAACAGATGCCAACCCAGATTTTTAGAGTCAGCAAAATTTTCAATCAATAAATATATAGAAGAAAAATTTTACAAAATAAAATCAAATTTAAGCAATATCTATAAATCCAAATGTACAGAAGATTCTAGAAAAAAAAAGAACTTTGTTCCAAAGTGGATAATCAGACTCCATAAAATAGAAGTAAAAAATAGCCTTAAAGCACCATAACTAAACTTCTCATCAATAAAATAATGGGAATAAAAAAACACTACTTATTGGTAACTATCAATATCAATGGTCTCAAATCACCAAGAAAAACACTTGGAGTAACAGATTGAATTAAAAAATAAGATCCATCCTGCTAATGTATTAATGAAATACAGCCAAACATTAAGGATAATCATCATCTCATGTTAAAAAAATGGAAAAATATATTTCCAGAAAACAGGTTCAATAAACAATATAAAGTTATATAGCACTTACCTTGATTTTCACTGATACAATGCCCAATATATATTTTCACCAAGATCTTTATTTCTTTATACAGCTTTGATTTATTGTCTAGTCTCATTTCAACTTAGAGGAGATACTTCTCTTTTGTGTTAGTCTAGTGATAACAGATTTTACCAACTTTTGTTTATCTTGAATGTTTTAATTTACTGTTCTCTATTGAAACAGTTTATCTAGATACAGGATTTTGGTCAACACTTCTTTTTTCTTGCAGTGTTCAGAATGAATTCAATCAATGCTTTTTGGTATTCAAGGTTTCAGATTAAAATATTGGTGATTATATTAGAGATTTCTTTGTTTGATATATCAACAAATATTTTGTAATATTCTCTCTTTTTTGGTCATGTGACAGTATGCTCATAATTGTTTTTCAGTGTTACTTTTCTGCTATTTTTGTTGTATTTCAATTGTACCATTTGTTGGGCTTAATTTTATTTTATAGACATATTTTGTAAGGTTTCATACACTTGAGCTATTATGGCTTTAAATAATCATTTCCATTTACTACTTCAGTATTGTAGAAGCCTCAAGATGTATGGTTTGATTCATGATATATCACACATCCGTTAAGGCCTGTTTACAAGTTGTCAATTAACATATATTCAAACTCAATGATTGAGTTTTCTTTTATTGCATGTTCAAATTTATATTTGCATCTTCTAGTGAGAAATATACTTCCATTACTTTCAAATGAAAATTAAATTCTCAATTACATGACATGAAGTTTTTGAGACTATACAAGCAACCCAATAGGAGGAAGAGTCCCAAGAGCAGGCAAAACAGTCAATAGATGAAGCTACATGGATAATGTCAAAATAGTCATGTTAGGTAGAATTGATTTCCATTTGTTTAAGCTGTATAAAATACAAAACAATTCATATGATAGAAGTAAAACTAGCACTTTTCTAAAGATGTATAAGGCAAATAAAGGAATTGGAAAGTTTATAAGGAATTTCAGATGGATACGTATGTTTATCTTGATTATTGTGATGATTTTATACCAGAACACAATGTGCTAAAACATACAGCATAACATTCATACTACATTGTAGTTACTGCTCATTTTGTTATATAGCTCTTTAGTGAGAAAGAGCAGAAAGCAAAGCCTAAAAGAAAGATGAGTGAACAATTTTAACATTGGACAAGTGAAGTGGAGGTGATAAGCCATCGGTAATTTTAAAAGAGATTCACTAATTTTAAATTTATATATCTTATTTTACAATTTCCTTTTTTAATACATTTTGTCACATAAACAATAATAGTAACTAAGAAAGTTTGATTGTATTATGGGAAGTCCACCAGAGATGACCACTAAGATGCAATTTGTAGCCAACTGAAGTTCTATATTTCAGATCTCTTGGATAACACTCAAGTATTCAGGATCCAAGTATAGAGAAGGGCATTTAGAATAGGGGGGTTCTTAACAACATAAGCCATATCCTGATATTTCTCAGCAGATGCAGAAGGAGATTTTGTGTAAAAATGCTGTTTAATAGAAGTTAAGATAAGCAGTTATCTGGAGGGAGAGATTTGTACAAGCAGGGAACTTAACAGAAGCTAAAATAAGTTAACTGGGACTCCATCTTGTATTTTTGCTGAGGGAATTTTAGGTTTAAATTGAATTTCATTTCACTGTTTGGAAGCCACAAAAACAAAACAAAACAAAACAAAACAAAAACAAAACAAAAAAAAAAACAAATTACCCAACTCTATTGTAAGAACCTGAGATCTCAGGAACCTATAAAAAAATCTTCATTGCATCCCCTTCCCCCTCACATGCCCACCCAACTCCACCTCATCCTCACCAGCATCCCTCTTCCCTGGAGCATCAAATTTCCACAGAATTAAGCACATCCCCTCCCAATGAAGCCATACAAAGTAATCCTCGGCTATATATGTGCCTGGGGCTGCAAACCAGCTCATGTATGCTTCTTGGGTTTTGGCTTAGTTTCTGGGAGCTCTGAGGGGTCCAGGTGAGTTGATACTGTTATTCATCCTATGTGATTACAATCCCCTTTAGATCCTTCTATGCTTCCTCTAACTCTTCCATACTGGTCCTGTAATAGCCAGAAGCTAGAATCAACCCAGATGTCCCCTCAATTGAAGAATGTATATTGAAAATGTGGTTCACTTACATAATGGAATATTATTCAGCTTTTAAAAACAAGGACATCATAATTTTTAAGTCAAATGGATGGAATGAAAAAATATCTTCCTAAGTGAGTTAACCCAGGCCTAAACAGACATGCACGGTATGTACTCACTGGTAAATATATATTAGCCAAAATACTCAGAATAAAATAATACAACTTATAGAACATAGGAAGCTTAACAGGAAGGACAGCCCAAGGGTGGATAACTGAAACACACTTATAAGGGGAACAAAACCAGAGGAGGAAGAGGGAGGAAGGAATCTAGGTCTGAGAAGGGAGGCAGGAGAAAAGGAAGGGTAGAATCAGGTATGGGAAGAGACAGGAGGGATGCCTAGAAGGGCAAGAGAATTGATTGAAATATGCAGTAGTTGGGCTTAGGGGACAGGGGGAACCTTTAGATAGCCCCAGAGACCTGGGAGGTGAGAGGCTACAAGGACTCACTGGGGATGACATTAGTCAAAATGCCCAACAATTGGGAGATGTCATTGGAAGAGATCTATTTCAGTGGATAAACATGGACCTAGTTGAGGCAGGGGCCACTCACTCTTCATCAAATAATTAACCCAGAATTTCCTAAAGATAACACAACAACAAAAATAGAGTAGAAGCTAAAAGAAAGTCCACCTAGTGACTGGCCCAACTTGGGACCCATCCCATGCCCACACACTAAATCTGGACACTATTACTGAGGCCATATTGTCTTGCAGAAAGGAGCTTGACTCTACCAGAAACTGACTGAGACAAATGCAAATACTTACAGCCAACCATTGGATTGAGTTTGGTGACTAGTATGGAAGAGGTAGAGGAAGGACATAATTTTCTTAGATAAATGGACTTAAAGAACGAACCACTCCTCATAAAGTAGATATTACAATAAATACTAATCCTAATATTTATAATGCAGTTTCTAGTACTATATGGCATATCAGAAACAGAAAACAAAGGTTAATTCCTGAAATACATGCATAATAGCTGCTTGATACTAATTAATTCCAAATGCTTCTTAAAGTGTCAGTTGATTCAAATAGAAAATATTTTAGTTGTGAGCCAGGTTGTGATTGCTGAAAACTGACAGAACGGGACCCATTGCTGAATAAAACATCCACACTGCTAAATGAACTTTGAGAGTTCAATCTGGTTTCTGCATGGATCGTTCACTTCTATGTTCTACTCTCTTTGGTTCAAGAAGATACTAATAAGGCTATTGAAAGTTAAACCTGGACACCAACCTAGCCACACAACCATCCATCTTCAATCTGTCACTTCTGCAAGATGTGCTGGAATGATGGTGGTATAGAACTTGTGTCAGTGATCCTACTCTCCCCACCGCCACCACTGCCACCATCTTTGCTACGGGCAGCTCGCACCAAGCGAGCTCCAGCAACTGGGAGACCCCAAACTTAAGAACTCTGGGGACTCGGCTATCTGCGCTCAAGAGTTAAGCTGAGCAGCAGGCCCCGTGGGCCAGCC
>BDUI01010502.1:17291-27882 GCA_002335545.1 Apodemus speciosus
AGAGAGAGAGAGAGAGAGAGAGAGAGAGAGAGAGAGAGAGAGAGAGAAACAGACAGACAGACAGACAGACAGACAGATGCACCCTATCTTCAGATGGTGATCCTGGATACACGTAGGGAAACAGGGGAAGATCTGATCACTGTGTACATGCCCAGCTGAGGTGAGACAGGCCCTGTGTGCTCTTCATCTTATGAATGTGGCCACTGCTGTCTGTTCAGCCATTTCTTTGAGGAGTTTTGGCCTGGCACTTATTATCTCAACAGTAATGGCGATGAAAGCAGCCCTTAGTCACGGCCCTTTCTATTTTGAACTCAAGTTGCATTTTCCATTTCAGGTTTGTGTTTCAGTTAGTCAAAAAAAAAAAAAAGTATTTTGACGTCACATGATCAAGACTGAGGGGGGTGAATAAGATACAGAGTTGGATCACAAGTTCCTGCAGCTTGGTAGATGTGAGGAGAATAATTGGGATCATCAGGAGGATAGGAAATTTATAAAATCTTGGGGTGGTGGGGGGACAGCTAAGTAGATACAATCTGTGAATCACTTGTCATCCACAAGCTCAGTACCGGCTCCTGGCAGGATTTATGCATCCAGGGCTCCAGTCACCAGCTGGAATGGTTTCCTGACTTGGTCTTACCCCATCTCCACAGGCCCTGAGCTCTGTCACTGAACCATGAGTCTAAGTCAGGGTCAGGTTGGACTGTAGCCTGTACTCTCTCTTCCTAGCACAGTGCAGCATCATCTATAACTGGTCTTATAATAGTTTTCTCTTTAAACACAAATGCGTACAGCTATCAGTCACCGAGGGACCTTGTTAAGATATAGAGTTTGATTCCCTGCATGTGGAGAGGCAGCTGAGATTTTCAACTTTAACAGGCTCGTGATGCTCCTGGCCCACAGACCACATTTTAAGTAGTGATCACCGCTGAACTGATTGTGTGTGTCTTTCCCTAAATTCACTTACTCTTTACCTGTGTACCCAGGGAGTTGCCCTGTTACCTCTACTTAGAAATGTTTCTGAATGAGGGCTGGAGGCGTGGCAGTGTACAGGCACAGTGGAGGAAGGGAAGTATATGTTACGAAGCTCATTGTACCTGTTTCAGACAGATAAGACCTGAGTATGTATGAATAGGTCCACGATAAGTAATAGATATGTGTGTTAAGTGATTGCTGCGGACAGTCAGGAACTAAAGATCTAAACAGAAAGATCAGCTCTTGGAGGCATGTAAGCCTTTCTGGGATGAYCACTGGGTCATCGCTACCACTTGGTCCGTGTGCATGACCCAGTGCTGATGCTCTCGTACTGGACACTACTTTTGACTTCTAGGTTGGTGGTAGTTCTCTATTTCCAGGGATTGTTCCACATGTTTCTCAGAGTTCCTCCTATGGATTCTAACGCACTTCTTCTCCAGATTAGTCTCCAGTGTCTTTCTTTCCTGACCCTACTTTAGTCTCTCCAGAAATTATTTCTTCTCAAGAACTGCTTCCCAAGACATATGTGTCCAGTGCAATTGTTTCTACCAAGGCTTCATTCTGCTCCCTGCAGCATCTCGTGTTGCTACTATAACTCCCAAAACATCATTCTAAAATGTTCCATCCTCACAGCTTGTCACTTTAAAACTTTGAAGATTTTTCCACCACTGAAGCTTGAGTACTTAGTTTCTTATCTTGATAGCCAGAGTCTGGCCTTAGCCTGCTGGAGGTCAGTTCAAGCCACCTCTTTCTTCCACAGGGTTGGGCTTTTACTGCCATGCCTTATTCACATGTCATATGCGATACTTGTAGCCCAGAATGCCTCATACTTCTGGCTGCACACTGTCTGTCTCCTACCAATTCCTCAAATCCACGGCACAAATCAAAGTATGGCCTGGCTCATGGGACTGGACTGAGCATGACTTCTTTCAAATTCCCAGAGCACTGACTGCAATTGTTGATGTTTGAAATGGAATCTCCTCCTGCATTGTGTGATAACTTAACTATTCTTAATCTCTTCATTGTATCATAACTGCCAAGGAGTACAGGACCACACACATTCTACCCAGCCTTTCCCATAACACAAAGACTCTACCAAACATTCGTAAACTGATCATGACTTAAAATGGCATTGTTCTGGAAGGAGTTGCTAATCTCAGTTACCACATGTCTCCACAACCAGAGAATGCTTGTTACATACTAGCCTAGTATAAATACTTTTCGGGAAAATTTTCTGAATCTGGAAAATTGAATGGTAATTTCAAAGACAAACTCTTATGATCTGGATGTGTAGTATCGCCTATAGATCCAATTAGTCAGGAGGCTTGTGTGAGGGAATTCATATAGCCTGGGCAATATAGTGAGATCCCCATCTCAACCAAAACAAAAAATTAAAAGGAAATAATTACATGATGGAGAACATAGAATATTATGAGGGATAAAATAGAATTACATTAGTCATGTGTGCACATGATTATTTTTAATGTGTTAAAAAAAACAGATCTAGAAGAATAGTGAAACCAGCAAAGGCATACTGTTTGTTTGTTTTTGTTGTTGGCAACTCAACACAAACTATAGAGTCACCTGGAAGATGGAATCTCAAGGAATTGCTTCAATCAGACTGACCTGTGAGCATGTCTGTAGGACATTTTGTTGGTTGATGGTTGATTGTGGGAGGGCCCAGCCAACTGTGGGCAGTGGCACCCTTGGACAGGTAGTCCTGAGTTATGTACAAGAGCAAGTGGAGCCATCCATCGAGACCAGACCACTAAGGAGCATTTCTTCATGGTCTCTGAGCTGGATAGTCTTATGTCAGTTTGACACCATGTCTGAGAGGAGGGAATCTCAATTGAGAAAATGCCTCCATAAGCTCTGAATGTAGGCAAGCCTATAGCATTTTTTAAAATTAGTGATTGATGGCGAGGGTCCAGCCCATTGCAGGTGGTGCCATCCCTGGGCTGGTGGCCCTGGGTTTTATAAGAAAGCAGGCTGAGAAATCCATGACGAGCAAGCCAGTAAGCAGCACCCTCCATAGCCTCTGCATCAGCTGCTGTCTCTAGATTACTGCACTCTGAGTTCCTGACTTGATTTCCTTTGGTGATAAACTGTGATGTGGAATTTAAGCCAAATAAAGCCTTTCTTCCCCAGGTTGCTGTGGTCATGGTGTATCATCACAGCAACAGCAGCCCTTACTAAGACAGACTCTGATTTAGTTCCTGCCTCCAAGTTCTTGTCTTGACTTTCTCTAGTGTTGAATTGTGATTGGGAAGGGTAAGCAATATAAGCCCTTTCCTGTACAAATTGCTTTGGTCAGTATTTTATCTTAGTAATAGAAAGCAAATTAAAACAGATTGGTATCATAAACATGGGGTATTGCTGTAACAGACTTGACTGTTCTTGGGAGGAAGCTATTCTGTGACCTTGGAAGATAATGCTGAGAGAAATGCAAATCATAACAATCCAGCTTGTTAAGTTCCACAGGGAAGTTTGAGAATCGGTTCCTCAAGGACTCTATTGTGCTGCCCTGTGCTATGTTCAAATTAAGAATCTGGCTGTGGTCAGTTGGGACAAAAAGAATCAATTATGATTTACAATAGACCAACACCACTGAAAGTGAAAGCTTTGCTTTAGTGAAACAGTCATGCTGGTTAGCAGGGATTGAGGAATCATCAGTGATTGATAAGAGGTTAACATCACTGAGGCGAAATCGGGCAAATATTTCCTCAGAACCATCACACAGAAGCTGTGGTCCAATGAGGAGCCGAGGCTTCGCCTCAAGTTGGTATTGGAACTTGGTGATGTATAAGAGTCTTGCATATGAGTCTGGTTTTGAAGGAATGAAGGAGTCAGAGGGAGTAGCTGAGGCTTGGCACCAGGCATGTTTGGAATCCCTGTGGAGAGGCCAAGAGGCCTTTGGTGAACTTACAGCCTTAGTTGCAGTAGAGACCCAGTAATTGAAAGGCTAATAGAAAAAAGGCTAAAGCTTGGTACCCTAAGAAGCCAGGAGGTATAACTTCAACTGCAGTCGAGAGTATTGTTTTTTGGAGATTCTGGGATGATGAGATTACCAAGGATAACAGCAGTGTAGAATGAGCCAGCCTGAGCCTACAAGACAAGCCATGTGTGCTGAAAATGGCTAATCTAGAGAAATGGAGGTAGCTCTAAGCCAGCGAGACCCCAGGAGATCCTAAACACCTGAACTTTTTACACTTCTGACTTTGGTGGTTGTTTGATCTGATCATAATTGTGCTCCTTCCTCTTCTCTCTTAGAACTAGAAAGTATAACTTATTTTTTGCAGGAACCCATAGTTAAGAGACTGGGTACTTTAATTAACTTGGACTTTTAAAGTGTTGAAGAAATTTAGACTATGGGATTTAAAAAGCTGGATTGGGTTGTACATTGTAATATTAACATGAGATATGGGGAACAAACCACAAAGGAAAGGTTTTGGGTTTGTGTGCTGAGCTGGCCAGGAATCAGTCCTGCTGGTTAGTTTTTTTCAACAAGTCACAAACTAGAGTCACCTAGGAGAAGGAACATCCATTGAGGAGTTGCCTCTATCAGATCATCTTGTAGACAGGTGTGTGGGACGTTTTATTAGTTAATGGTTGGTTTGGGAGGCCACTAGGGTCAGTGCCACTGCAGGGCAGGCGCTCCTGGCTTATACAAGAAAGCAGGCCGAGCAGGCCATGGAAAGGACGTCTATGCCCTCTGCTTCTCTTCCAGTCTCCAAGTTCCTGCCTAGTCTTCCCTCCATGATGGAATGGAAAGAGTAAGCCAGATAAACCCATTTTTTCCCTCACATTGCTTTTGTTCAGTGTTTTGTGTGAGCAATAGAACTATTTTACCATCATCTAGAGGACTTTCCAGATGGGTATGTAAGTCTTAGTCCAGGGTGTTTGGCCATGTTAATTGTAGAATGTGTGTCCCAAGTGCAGTGACATTTTCATTCCTCTCTTCCCTAGTGTGTCTCCTGGTTAAAAAAGAAAAGATGACTACTACTCAGAAGAAGTAAAATCACATTAGAAAGCTGGAGAGTACAAATTTGCGCTCTCTCTCTCTCTCTCTCTCTCTCTCTCTCTCTCTCTCTCTCTGTTTCTCCCTCCCTCCCTGTGTATGTGTGTGTGTTTGTGTGTGTGTGTGTATTTATTGTTATATTACTTTTCATTTAAGAAATTACAGACTCCCTTCAGGTGCCAAGAAGCACATTTACTAGCTCATGTCAGGGAGTAAATCTCCCATATACCCTTTATTTAAGCAGAATGTAATTGATTGGAAGGATGAACTTGCTGTATGATAACATTAAAATATATGGTGAAAAATAATCACATGTCATAGATTAGTAAAAATAATTACTCTAACTGAACTTTTCCTCCCTATGGCTCTGAAGAACAGAACTTTAGGGTCTAGAAACTGACACCTGAGACTCACATTAGGAATTCTATCTCAGAACTGATATGGATTAAAATCACCTAAAATACCCCTGTTTCTGGATACCACTCTGGAGTGATAGAGTCTTAAAGTCGTGGCCTTGTTTCTGCAAAGAAGCCCTGTGGTTTTCTCAATATGTGATTCCACCGGATTTGGGAGAACTTGCCAATGACAGTGAGGGCTTAATCAGTTGTCTTCATGCCATCAGCTTGCTCACTGTGAGTGAATTGCTGTTTTATTTGGATAAATGAACAGTACTGCCTTGTGACCTGAAAGAGGAAGTGGAACTAATAATTGGGGTGGAGGAACAGGAGTCGAATTGCACAGGAAACAAGTAGTCTCTTAAATTCCTTAATTTGAGATCATTCAAGTATATCATATTCTAAATACCTTTACCAAATTTTCATAACCACTTACTTGTTTGCAAACAAACACTTCAACAAAATATATCTGAACTATTTCCCTATCTTTCTCCCTCAATCTGGGAAGAGCAAATTTTACCAGAGGGAAAAAACCCAGAGTTGCTTTTTCATCCTATCACAATGAACATCCTGAAACTGGCATTTTTTTCACTTTGTTTTATAGGGTCTTGTGAAGCTCATGCTGGTTTTGAATAGTGAATGTAATTATTTTTCTTTATTGTGGATAGTGGTGATGTTGCCATGCATAAAGGTGTGGATATGTGTAGAACGCAGAGGATACTTTCCCAATGAAGAGAGGGTCTTTTCCTTGGCCTGGAGCTCATTGACTGGCTGGACAGGGTCTGCCTTTCTCTGCTTCCCTGCTGTTGGAATTATAACCCTGTACTACTACTGTGCTCGGCGTTTCTATATGGATACTAGAAATCCAAACTCAGAGTCTCAAGGACTTTGCCAGCTGAAGTGTCTAGCCAGCCCATTCAATACAGGTTGTGTTTGGTTAGTTGGCTCATTTAGTTGTGTTTTGGGGGCAGGGGTTCTTCTTTTTTAAAGAGAAGGAATGAGAAACTGTTGTGGTCTGTGACAATGACGTCTTCATCATCTTTCTTTCAGTATTGGATATATAACCAGCAGTGCTTCAGTCCTGATCCTGAGTCTAAGCAAAAACGATAAAGCAGAGAATTGAGCTGTTTTGTTGCTTTCTTGGTGGTGGGAGTGACTGTTCACAGATATGAAATGGTCGCTGGGTGGCTCAGTCCCATCATCCAAAGCACATAAATGCCCAATATTTCTTAGTGCATATTTTATACTACTATTCATCAGTGTTATTTTAAATACTTTACAATCTATAGGTTATATTCAGGTCAGTTTTCCTTTGGGGGTAGAAGTGGGCAGACTCTTACATACATAGCTAGAATGTAAATATTTAGGAACATGATAGATTTTGTTGTAATAACAACTTGGCCATTGTGGCTCAAGAGTAGCTGGAGACACTACAAATGGAAAGAACTGACCCTTCCAAGAAAATGTATTTTATTGAGATTGAAATGTGAATATATCATTTTCATATTATGAAATACGAGGTTTTAAAACCCTTTCAGCCATTAAAAAAATGTAAAACTCTTCTAAGCCCTTGGACCATACTGAAGCAGACAGCTGGCGGTATCCAGCCCAATAGCCCACTGTTTACCATGCTCTGCCTTAGGATTGTAAAACTATTCTGGCATTTCATTTGGCATTCTCTAGACAGATAATATAGACTCCCAATGTCTGGCACTTCCCAGAGTTTCCCTACCATAGGGGCATCAGGACCCATCTGGAGCAGGGTGCCGGTTACCAGTATTCCAGGCTCATAGTGTCTTGAGGGTACAAAGCTGTGTTTAGCCCAACCTAGCACCTGTTGGAGCTGTGATTGTCCTTCCCACTCTCATGGTGGAAGATCTGAAGGCTGATAAGGTGGCCTATCGGTAGTGTACCCGGCTACTTAGACTCATTTTAATTCTTGCTCCTTCTTTCTATCCTAGACCTGCAGTCTGTGGTACAGCGAGCCCAGGCTTCCCATTCGGTCCCTGATGTTCTCCGTGCCATCTGGCGATGCCTCTCACTCAGGCTTTCTGGCTAATTGCAGCAAAACAAACTTCTGTTCAAAATACTGAACAAGGCACGTACCTCTGTCAGCTGGCTGCGTGTTTAGTGTGTTTGTGCTCTGCCTACAGTTGCGCCATTGCTTTCACTTTAGATTACAAATCAGTAACAGTCCTTTTGATACAATTTTTCAAATAATTGTATCCAATGAAGAAATGGATGAAGACAAACAAAGAAGAGGAATAATCAAATTTATTAAGGCTAATATTCATAATGAATGTTTGCCTGCCAGGTTTTTGAACCTGTAAAGCATTTCTCCTTTTGTTTTTTGTTTTTGTTTTTTATCTATTTCAAAGATATAAATTTATTCCTGATTTAGAATAGTCCTGAAGTCAGGACAATCAGTCTTGGTTATGAACCATTTATAAAAGTGTATGCAATAGTATTCATTAAAAACTAGGAGAAATTACTCAAAAGCCTATTGTCCAGAGATAAGTATTTATCATTTAATAATTCCATATCATAGTTTATACATGTGCCTACACAAATATATAAGCAGTGCTCTGTGTGTGTGTGTGTGTGTGTGTGTGTGTGTGTGTGTGTGTGTGAGTGAGTGTATGTGTTTGGTAGGTTGGTACCTACAGATAGATGGTAAGGAAAAAGGGAGAGTGATGGGCTGTCTGTGGCCAGCTCTCGGTCTTCATTTCTGCCGCTGCAACTCCATGCTGTACTTGTGTTTCAAAGACGATGCTTGAGTCCGTGTTTTTATAGAACTTGCCTTGTCAGACTGCCTGAAGAAGGCTGTTGAAACACCATGTCCTTTGTCGTCAGGATCTGTGAGTCATCTACCTCTGAGTGTGGTGGAGTCACTTGTGTGTTGATATGGCATGCTCGTCTCTGCGAATGGCTACACGGTGTAAAGTTTCGTGACAGAACAAAATAACATAAGGCATAACAAAATTTTATCAACAGTATGCTGAAACACGTAGGCACCCAATAAAAATACCAGCCCAGTTTCTCACATGTTAATGGATTAAAAAATACTCAACTACTGTAATAACGATGACACTTTTTCTTGGAAAAGTTCTTGAATTTGGTTGTTGATGTTGGCATTTTGGTCTGCCCAAGTTGCTGTTAGGAAATACCACAGATTGAGTGAGTTGAACAGAAATTATTTTGTCGTAGTGCTAGAAGCCAGAAGTCTGAGGTCAAGATGCATTGAGTCTGGTTTCTCCCAAGTCTTCCCTTGGCCTCTGCTTTGAGGAATTCCTCTGTCTTTTCTAAAGGACACCAACTAAACCAAGCAGGGTCCTACCCGCATGGGTCAGTTTAGCCTCCTCTTTCTCCTTAAACTCTATCTACAGAGTGACACACACCGGGAACCTGAGTGTCAACAACTAATGTAGGAGGCCCACTGGTCAGACTGGGCTAACTGAGATCAGAGGACAAATTCCAACATCTGGTGGATACGATGTGCGTGTGGCTGGGTCCGTTTGGGCATGTGCACGTGTGCCTTTCTGAGCCACTCTGCTCAGCACAATGCAAATTGCTGCCCCTATCTAGTGTATTTGGCAGAGGAAGTCATATACAAGCAGATAGGACATTCATGTCAGTGCTCACATGAGAAGACATCGTATCCTCACAGCCCTCACAGAGAGACTGATGGAATGAGCCGGGCAGTCTGAATCCATGCCTTCTTTTAAATAAAACTCTGTGGGGTGTTTAAAGGAGCTTGGCAACTCTGGACCTATTTATGTATAAAATGTGTGTTTTAACAGTGGCTGCCCCATACAGTTGAGTTCATCTGTAGAGAGCTGCGTTGCACCTCGTGAGTGTACTGAGTGTGAGTTCCTTTAGTGTTACCTCTTTTCTGGCCTCAGGAAAGCTGAGAGAACGTGTGAAACAGCAAACAGCTATCACTCTTTTCCATAGCCTGCCCTTGCCAATGGGCTCCTTCAGAACCATGGCTACCTCGTTTAAAAGGGGGAAGCTCTGCTGATATTGTTTGGGAAGAAAGATGCAAGGAGATGCGAGGACAGCAGGCTCTCCATTTACAAAGGAGCTCCATATTCTGTGCAACCCAAGGAGGCAGAATCCACATGATTCTGCAGAATGGTCGACTGTGGCATTCACACACACACACACACACACACACACACACACACACACGAGGAAAAAAAAGATACAATAGCAGCGTGAGACGAGAGCCTCGGCACCGTTGACTTGCTGCTGTGCAAGGATGTGACAGAAGTGGCTGAGAAAAGGTGTCCTACTTCAGCAGGGAGTGGTGCCTGCTGTGTGTGCAGAAGCCCCGGCTTTTGAAGCACCACATGAGAAATGTCAGAACATGCAGTGAAGCTCTTTGAAGCACAGAGGTTTAAAATCTGCCCAAGTGATTCTGAGAGGACACAGTTTGCCTCTAGGAGCCAGGGGGGAGCAAAGCCTGGTGCCTGGTGGCTCCAGCCTAAGTCAAGCCCCCTCTGCTGTGTCCGGACAGCCTGAGCAGCCTTAGCAGGTCAGCGTGGCTCTTGGAGACAGGTGCTTGCTGTGCAATGTGATAATGATCAGTTCTAGGGGCTAAGGAAGCACCGTTCTTGAACGAGTTCGAGGGCGGGAGTCAGAGGCCAGGGGTTCACGTTCTTCAACGTGTGTTCCCTTGGTGGAAAGGCTCGCTCTACCGGATGCTGGTAGAGAAGAGAAGCGGTTGCCTCCTAGTCAGAGGRTGCTGCTGGGAACAAATGGCGCAGTGTGTAACGTGCATGTGGCTGGATCTGTGTTGCTTTTTGCTGGGGTCACAACGCTGAGCAAGCAAACGTTTCGGARATGCCAGGCCTCATGGGGGCAGTGGGTTCTACTGTTAGCAAAGTCCTTCAACATGGCAGCTAGGCCACCGTTACCTGGAGTACTTAAGTGAAACACCTCCTCTCCGGTCACCTCCTCTCCGGGACCTCATTGTTGCCTCAGTTGTAGTTATTCTGAATTTTGCATCCTAATTTGCCATCAAGAAGCCAGACCTGCTGGCACTTCTGTGCTACTTTTCAAATTTTATTTTATGTGTATGGGTGTTTTTTTTTTAGATTTATTTATTTACTTCTTATTATACATATTGATACATATTATATACATATTATATGTAAATACACTGTAGCTGTCTTCAGACACACCAGAAGAAGGCATCAGATCT
>BDUI01010503.1:35064-45140 GCA_002335545.1 Apodemus speciosus
CCTGGTCCCAGCTTATAAAGATTCAAGTGAAAAGGTTTGTCATTAAGAAGTAGAAACTTTATTCTCAGGTTTGCCTGACATTCTATTCTTTATTGCTGCCATATTTGCTTTAGTCTAGGAATCGCTTTACTTAAAAATTGCTTAAGCCAGATGTTGTACTGCATGCCTGTAAGTCTAGCACTTGGGAGGCAGAGGCACAGTTAGGGGCAAGCCTGGTTTTACCTAGTGTCTTCTAGACCAGCCAGGCCTATACATAAGATCCTGTCTCAAAAAAGAAATGAAAATTTGCTCTAGCAGGGCAGAGTGTCACATGGCTATGGTGTCAGCACTTGGATGACTGAGGGAGCCATTTCAAGGCCAAGCTGATCGACATAGTGCCATCCTGTCTCAGAACAAACAAAAAAATTGTATTTCTTTAAATAAAATAAATCAAATAGGAAGCAAATCTGTCAGAAGTCAGGGTAGTAGCTTCCTAAGTAGCAGTGAAATGTAGTCTCCAGGTGGATCTGGGTCCTGGTCTTAATTACTGATTACATGGGTATATTTAGCACTAGGTAACACGTTTATGTGACTATGTCTGTATATATTTTACATATTAATCAACAAAGTACAGTCTGTGAGCTTTGTTCCCTACCCCCTCCCTGCAAGGGTCTAACACTAGTGTACCCTGGTTACTGTTTGATTCAAAATATAAAAGAACAGACTGAAAATGAAAATGAATTGCTCCAATTTCCTTTAAGCCTTCCTGTACTCTACCAGGAATCTGCATGTAGAGTTACTACCCATTGTATCAACTCCCGTGGAAAATGTGTTAGCCTTAAGAATAGTTGTCAGTAAGGTGAAATGGGACAGGGTCTTATTTTCTGAGTGTCTGAAGTGGAGTGTCTTTCTCCTCCTAATGTACATTCTAAACATGACGTTTTAGACTGCATTCTAAGTGAATTATGGAGCCATACAAAGTATTCTTTGTATGTATGCATGCTCCTGGTGATAGGCGGCAAATGTGTTTCCTATTGACTGCTTTTATGCCAACTCGATACAAGCTAAAGTCATCTGAGAGTAGGGGACCTCAGTTGAGAAAATGCCTACATAAGATCAAGCTGTAGGCATGCCTGTAAGGATTAAAATTAGTGACTGATGGGGGAGGGCCCAGAACATTGTGAGTGAGGCCATCCTTTGACTGGTGACCCTGGCAGTACCCTTCCATGGCCTCTATCAACTCCTGCCTTCAGATTCCTGTCCTGTTTGAGTTCCCTTCCTGACTTCCTTTGATGATGAACAGCGATATGGAAGTATAAGCCAAATAACCTCCAAGTTGCTTTGGTCATGATGTTTCATCAAAGCAATAGTAACTCTAAGACACTCGATAATGAGGAAAAATGCTTACTCTTTCAAATCATCTTTGACAGGTTTCCTCTGCCAGAAAAGACATTCATGGGCTACTGGATAATTGGTCAGATGGGAAATGGAACACAAAAGGTCTTGTGTCCGGTCGAAACGCATCACATTGACATAAAGGTTGTTATCCTTATGGTTTCCTCTTAACATTGAATCTAACAAGCTCTCTGAGTCTTCTGTTGGTGTGGTCCATACATCTGAGGAATGACTTACTGGTTGGTTGGCTCTTTAGCTTCTGTGCTAACTTAAAGTTCAATCTGACCTCCAAGGAATTCAATATAGGCAGTTGTTATTGGCCAAACAGATCTTCTAAGAGCCAATCTTGTGTTTCAGGACAATCAATTGGGTATATTGCTTATTTTCTTTACAGATTTACTCTGTAATATTTATCTTTACTTTATGTATGCTAATAAGATTAAACTGTCTTCTTTTTCCATTTTTACCCATAATRTTGACATTGTCTTCCTGAGAAAAGGAAAGAGTCACTCTTTATCATCAAAATCATTCTAAACATTTCAGGTAGAAAGAGTTCTCTGGGCAGTTAGGAACAGAAGTCAGGGATCACACTAAAATCACTGTTCTAAAATATATATTTTTCTGTCTGCTACTATCCCCACTGCTGGGATCCACATAGACAGGAGAGTCAGCAGACCTAACCTATAAATGGCCAAAAAAGTATATATATGGTAGATTTTGTGGTCTATAAAGATTCTGTTGTAACAACRAAATTCTGTCATTGTAATACCATAACCAGTTATGGCAATACATAAACAAAAGGATGTTTTCTTCCACTAAAGTTATATTTAGAAAAATCYGGGAGTGAGTCCTAGTCTGTCAATCCCTTTGGGAGCACAGACTCTTCTCATTCGTCAGAGACTCTTGTCAGATCTGTCCCTTTCTTCTGCCCCTACCCCCACCCCCACCCACCACCCAACCCAATGTCACTTAAGTGTGATAAGAGCACCTAAGTCACTTCCAAGGTTTTAAGACAGATACAGTTTGATTCTTCAGTCCCCTAGGTACAGTCTAGATAGATGGGGACATGGACACCAATAGCTAGCCCAAATATCCTGATTAATTAAAGACTGCAGGGCATACAAGTCATTGGAAACCGAGTATANGGGATCACACTAAAATCACTGTTCTAAAATATATATTTTTCTGTCTGCTACTATCCCCACTGCTGGGATCCACATAGACAGGAGAGTCAGCAGACCTAACCTATAAATGGCCAAAAAAGTATATATATGGTAGATTTTGTGGTCTATAAAGATTCTGTTGTAACAACRAAATTCTGTCATTGTAATACCATAACCAGTTATGGCAATACATAAACAAAAGGATGTTTTCTTCCACTAAAGTTATATTTAGAAAAATCYGGGAGTGAGTCCTAGTCTGTCAATCCCTTTGGGAGCACAGACTCTTCTCATTCGTCAGAGACTCTTGTCAGATCTGTCCCTTTCTTCTGCCCCTACCCCCACCCCCACCCACCACCCAACCCAATGTCACTTAAGTGTGATAAGAGCACCTAAGTCACTTCCAAGGTTTTAAGACAGATACAGTTTGATTCTTCAGTCCCCTAGGTACAGTCTAGATAGATGGGGACATGGACACCAATAGCTAGCCCAAATATCCTGATTAATTAAAGACTGCAGGGCATACAAGTCATTGGAAACCGAGTATACGGTAGGATTCTTTCAGAAAGTCATAGCTAGCTACCCAAAACTAATACACACAATATTATTAAGTTAGTTCCTTTGCTTATATTGAAGAATCATATAACCATATATGAAACATTCCACCTTTTATAAGTAGCACTGGTGGTTATCAGTCATTTGAGGGGGTTTGGTTTGTCTTAATATCACATTTTTTAAACATTTAATTTAAAAGATCCACTTTAGCCACATTTCAGTATAATGATTTCATAATCTTTCTTCACAATGGAAAGATACTAGTCCCAGGTTTGTTAACTTATATATTTTTGCTGACTTGAGCAATTCTGGGTCTTTTTCTATTTGGAGGTCAAAATGGATTCTTGGTTTAGGAAGAAATGTAGTCATAAGAAATCTTATAGTGCTTTAGACATGGTATACTTCATTAAAACATAAAAGAGAGAGAAATAAAATACATCTCAGCATGAGAAAGCACTCGTGAATGTGAGTGCATGGTATTGTAGAATTTTAAGTGCCGTGCTAAACAATAAGGTAGAGTATGTCAAGATATTAAATAGTGAAATATTGAATAATTAAATGAATTGAGTTAAATGAATTGAATAATAAATAGTGAAGTATTTTGAAACAGCTGTTCTAATGACTACCCAACCGCCTTCACTAAGACTGTGGCTTTGTTTTAGGGTCCAGTGCTTGTGAACATGGAAAAGTACCCAATAGAAAAACATGAAGCGAGATTCCTAAACTTTACTGAAGAATGTACCTCTTGGAGGTTTCCATTGGATGAAGTTAATTTAATCTGTGACATCGCTGTATCACATGGTATGTCCATTTATTCTTTTGATCTTTTCCTCCTGCGCCGATTGAAAATCAGAGGATTACAATAATCTTGATGCATCAAGAACTCCGTGAGAGACACAGTCAGTGACTTGGTGGATCCAAATAGCAATTATATATAATAYGAACTAATTTCCTCCAACAACCCCACAAAATGCTGTTGCGGACCCCACATAAGCATGCTGGGCTGCTGTGCAGATGTCTGTTTCTCATTACAGTCATAGCACAGAGTTAAACACACTTAGGAATGTGCTGAAAATAGACAGAAGAGAAAGGAGAAACACTGGATTTGAGGAGGGAGGCTGGCTTCCAGCTTGCTCCTTCCCATCATTAAGCCCTCCCCTGTCAGGGACACAGGTGGAGAGTAGGGGCGGTTGGCTCCGTACTTGGGGGCTGCCACCACTGGCTCCTGTGTACCTTAGGCCCAGGGGACCTTTGTACAGATGTTCTTCAGGTGAYGTCAGTTACCAAAGTGGTAAGAATGAACCGGTAGAAGGCAAGGGCAGCTGCTCACTTGACTGAGATGGAATCACTGAGGGGAATAAGTCTGGATTTTGCTTTTGTTCCTTTAAGTTCTGTGGCTGTCATTTAGACCTCACGTCAGCCACTTTGAATGCATGTCTGAGGCTGTATTAGTGTTGGTTGGTGGTAAAGAATGGGTGCTCCTATCAGGATATGTTGCACTCACCAGTAAAGAGAGGAAGTTTGAGGGTCAGTAGATGAAGGTTGAACTTTGATGCTTGTGACTCGTGGTGACCCTCCTAATGCACACCTGTCGGGGAGAGCAAACTGCCTGCCTCACTTTCTAAACTTGCTCTCCGGCCCTCTGTCCTGAGCACACTGCTCCAAGTTCTCCAGCAGGCAGTCACAGTTGGCCTTTTAAAACACTCATTTGCTCTTTCTGATAAAATGTAACCCTTTCCTCTCAAGGGAACCACATCTGCACACTAGTTTTTCACCTTGCCCTTATTCTTCCCCTTTTTAAAACCATTTTTTAGAGAAAACAGCACTTTCTTGGGAGGGAGGTAGAGTTAGTTATATATCTGTGTGTTTGAGCCAATGAAAAGACAGCACTTAATACCTGGAATATGAGAACAATTAATAATCCTGTGGTTCATATTTCCGCCATTGGTCCTCCTGTGTCCCTGCTGCCCTCTCCTATGCAGGAAAGTGCTCGTAAAATGGTAAATTGAACTTATTTTTGATCATAATGGATGCATTTAGAAGTCCCATAAGGTACAAATTCTACTATCCTGATTGATACTTGGAATTGCTACAGCATAGTTCATATCAGCACTTAAATAACAGGCCAGATTATGATGGCACACATCTTTAATCCCAGCACTCAGGAGACAGAGGCAGGTGGCTCTCTGTGAGTTCAAGGCCACCTTAGTCTACATAGTGAGTTCCAGGACAGTCAGAGCTACATAGTAAGAACCTGTCTCAGCAACACCAACAATAACAACAACAACAACAATAATATCCTCTTCAGTTTCCTTCTTCCTCCTCTTCCTCTCCCTCATCCTTTTCCTCCTTATCCTTTTTTTATTCAGGATCCCACTGTGTTGCCAAGAGCTGTCATTTGCTATGTAGACCAGGCTAGCTTCAAACTCACAGAATCCACCAGCCGCCGCCTCCTGAAGGTGTGTCCCACCATGCCCGGCCTGGCGGCTGTGTTCCTCATTGATATTAGTTTAGTTATTTAACGTTAACATATCTTTTAGTGTACTTTTCTAGTGTATATCTATTTATTTTAGAACTGATATTTGGGGCATATATGTATAAATCTTTTAGCTATGGCTTGTACACATATGTGATCCAGATTTTCTTGGATTGGACCAAATTTCACTCCATCTCACTGTCTTCCTTTTATCTAATTTTACATTAAGAAAATGTGATTGCTGTTAAATTAATAACTGATAAACAGGCAATTCTTAAAGCATTCATCAGACAAAAGCAGCTGGTACCTCAAGGTGCTGGTGTAAGAGATGGTGGCCCTGTTAATTTAAGGGGGAGGGGCACTCACACTAGCATCCTTGGCATCCTTTGCTAAAGCACAGAACATGACAGCCCACTCCAACTCCACCGACTTAGGATCTGCAGTCCTATTGACTCTGCTGGTGATTGAAACATTGCTATTTATTTTAGAAACTAGATATAGGCAAGAGCCTGGACTTAAGAGAGATTGCATAAGATATGAACATTAGATTAGAAGCTAAATTCTATATGCTAGACTGAGGGTTTAGCTCAGTGGTAGAGTTCTTGCTTAGCAGATTCATTGCCTTAAGTTAAATCTTCATTACCATATCTGCAAGGGGGAGACCCACAGGGCTCAGATCTTTTATTTATGTATGTATTTTATGTGTATGAGTACACTGTAGCTGCCTTCAGACACACCAGAAGAGGACATCAGATCCCATTACAGATGGTTATGAGCCACCATGTGGTTGCTGGGAGCTGAATTCAGGATCTCTGGAAGAGCAGTCAGTACTCTTAACCACTGAGCCATCTCTCCAGCCCAGGGCTCAGATTTTTTAAAAATCAAATTTCTTATTTATAGCAAGAACATTCTGTAGCCTATTAATTAATTATCTAAAAGAGGAGAGCGTAGCAGATAGAGGATGTTGACAAAGTGCTTCTGAAAGAACCACGTCCTGATAGAGGACAGCACTGGGACACAGCTCTTCGCTGACATCACAGATTGTCAACCAGCAAATGCGGTTGCCTGGGTCCTTGTGGAGTTCGTCAGGAGCCCTTTACTACATGGGTGTCACTCCGTGTACACTGAGGGTAGGAGCAGAGTTCTTCAGCCTGATAAACCTAAAACCCACGGGTTGAGCTTCCACCGTGTGCGCAGGTGCAAGACTCGGCTGTGCTGGAGCCCTGAGCCAGCCAGAAAACTGTCCGTAAACTGCACAATAAATGCATTTTTTCCATTTCAGAAAATGGAGAACATACTCTGTACGTGGCTGCGTGCAACCCCGTTTCCTTGTACTTCATGAATATGACGGGGGGAAATGGCTTCTTTGTGGACTTCTTCGACATCTTCCCAAGGATGGCCAGTGGATCCTGGCGACCATTTGTGACAGTTGCCCCACTGGGAAGTCCTCTCAAGGGTCAGGTTGTTCTGCATGAGGAGCAGGTAAGGCACACGAGGCACTAACGGGTACCGATGTGGAAGAGTGAGTGYTTTAAAGGAACAGTAAGAGTGAGTCAGCTGTGATTGAAAACCTGCGCTTTGAGACAGGTCTGGGCCTGGGCCCCGCAAAGGCCGGAGCTCATGCTGTACCAATAACACACATTACAGAGGTGGRCTATTGCCTTTTCACTGAAGAGACTTTAACACACTTTGCAAGTCTGGAAACGGGTCACCGATCGGTTTTCCACCTAACGGACAGTTAAGAAACTGTCAGTCCCTTTAAAGAGATGGACAGAAAACTAGTAAACCAAAAAATAAATACATATCCTCATTTGTGGAGAAGCAGGGTGGTGTCAGAGAGCATGGTGGGGATGAAGGAGGTTAGGAGGGTAATGGACCTCAGAGGGCCAAGTTATCTCCTCTGAGGAGATAACATTTTATCTGAGATCTAAATGACATTCTTCAGAGACAACCACAGAAATCCGCTGAGTGAGATGCACTGGGATCCCTCTGTGTCAGCAGTGCTCAGCTTCTGTTCATCGTGTCTATAGGTCAGTAAATTAAGATCTCACTAATGAGAAGTGCAGGTGCCTAGCTAGGGTCAGGCTGAAGTAATTCCCAACAGAGAACACGGCCCAGGACGGCCTGTGCGCCACTCAGTGCAGTTCTAAAGGGCTCATGAGTCTGCACTATAGCCATAGGGAGTGGTCTGGTTTTGTGTGCCTGTTTCCTACCTAACATCTGCCAGGTGTTGCATGAGGCATAGTATTTATTGTACAATTCCCGTGCCTGCTGCTGGGAATACTGCGAGAAAGAGCAAAGGTGGC
Source organism: Apodemus speciosus (assembly GCA_002335545.1). Classification (NCBI taxonomy): domain Eukaryota; kingdom Metazoa; phylum Chordata; class Mammalia; order Rodentia; family Muridae; genus Apodemus; species Apodemus speciosus. The sequence goes on from BDUI01010503.1 coordinate 42,936, forward strand.
TCAGTGGTTAGGAGCACTTACTGCTCCTGCAGGGGACCGGGCTCTCTGACACCTCCCCTCACTGTCACCTGCAATCCTTGTTCCAGGAGATCCAATATCCTCTCTGACCTCTACAGACTATGACATGAACATTATACACATAAACTTGTGCAAGTACACACATACATACCCATAAAAGCAATACATAAGTAAATAAATCAGCTTTTTAAAAAAAAAAAAAAAGATAGCAGTTATTTTTATTCTCGGTTTATAATCTGGTCCAGGATAGACAATAAGAGAAATAAACCACTAGTCAAATTCTGCCTTGGCCTAGAGTGTGAGGCGTGAGAGTGGATGCAATGGCGGTCAGGATGGCCTGGGTGGCTGATGGCAGTAAATGRGATGGACACCCGGGCGGACAAAGAGCRTAGGGGAAGGAAGGGGATGGTAAGTTCTAAGCCCCAGAGACCGGCACAGTCCCTGCTCCGGTTTAAAGACTGGAGGGTGAGAAAAGGCGAAGTAGCGTAGTCACTCGGCGAGCAGGAATGGGGGTGAGTAGAGGAGGTGAGGGCAGCAGATGGCTCAGAGCCTTGTAGGCACTGGAAGGTTCCGGGCCCTGAGCGTAAGAGGGGAGTGTGCTCTATCACGTCAGGAGGGGATTTCTTCCGTTACCCTGTTATCCGTGAGTAGTAATGAGGCAGAATAAAGGGCCAGTTAAGACCTCACAGTGAGCCCTCCAGGAATACTGGTGGCTTGGAGGAGGGTGATGAACCCTAGATGCATTTGACAGCGAAGCTGGCAGGACTTCCTGACAGAACGGGCATGTGAGTGGCGTCCAGGACAGCCCCAGAGCATCTCAGTGAGACCCTGCCTCAGACAGACAGACAGACAAGCATGAAGACCTGAGTTCCGTTCCACATCCCACATACGAGCTTCCCAACCAGAAGAGTCCACCCGAGGAAGCGCCAAGGGGGGGGGGGGGGATTTAAATCGAATAAGCTGATCAAATTTGGATGAGACTCAGAATTGGAAGTATTTATTCAAGCWGTTCCCCYGGATTTTCAGCTCGTCACATTAACAGAAATTTACACATACAAATTCTGTAAAACTATTAGTTTGTAGGTGCTCAGCTCCTGTTTTATTTCTCAAAAGACCCAATTGTTTGGCAACAGTGGAGACTAATTTTTGGTTCAATGACTTTTCATCTAGGAAATTGGGTTTCCATTGGAGAGCTGTGCTTGACCTCCACAGCCTGTGCCTTGCTTCTAGGCCTTCTCAGGCCCTGCCTGACTTCTGCATCCTGAGCGGCATTCAAGGCACCGGTGCCTCCTCAGGCTGCCTGCCCTTCTCTCTCTCCTCACAGGAGTTATTCCAGTTGACTGTTTTATAAAACGGTGTAGTCAGGCTGGGCCGGTGGTGGTGGTGCACACCTTTAATCCCAGCACTGGAGAGGTAGARGCAGGTGGATCTCTGATTTTGAGGCCTTCGTGATCTGCAGAGCAAATTCCAAGACAACCAATGTTACACAGAGAAACCCTGGGGGGAGGACTGGGAGGGGGTTGGGGGTGGGGGTCGGGGATGGAGCGATTTATTTAGTGGTATAAACATGTGGGCYGCCCTCGAATCCTTCTTCCTGATTCTGGTAAAACTGAAGACAGAGCTAAAAGGGACACAGTGCAGCCACAAATAAATCTGTCCCTTATCATTTTAAAATAAAGTTTTGCTGTAAGATGCATCCTGGTTAGTTGGAAAGTTGTTCAAAAATTCCTTGCTAAAATAAAATCTTAAGTGAGGACAGGAAAACTAAAAATAACGGCCTTGCCCTGCCCCTGTTCCCGAGGGCTTCTTCAGTACATCTGCTCAGCCTTTAGTGTTTCAGACTCGGGCATGGAGGTCATCCAGAGGTTACCCTTCTCCCAGTCTGATACAAACACAAGAAAACGGCTCAGTCGCTCCTCCACCCTGCCCCCACCTCAAGCAGTGCCAAAGCCACAGTTTCTTGTACTCATGTGTGACGTGAGATTCTATTTTTAAGCCCAGGCAAAATATATCATTAGTCATTTACAGAAGGAACCCATTAACATCTAAAAGGACAGAGCCACAGAGCTCCTCTGGCTGCCAAGTGTTGGTGGAAGCCATTCTCAGCCCACCAGGCAGTGCACTCAGGCTGTAGACACATGCGCGAGGAAATACGTGTGTGTGTGTGTGTGTGTGTGTGTGTGTGTG
>BDUI01010504.1:29147-40654 GCA_002335545.1 Apodemus speciosus
TCTCTACACAAGAGCTCTTACTTACTCAAGACCTGTGGAAGAAACAAAAGACAAGAAAATAACACCTGCTATTGTTCCTCCTACCTGCTTCTTGCTTCTTATTATCAAAGGCAGACACATCAAGAAGCTGTCCAAGACTAACACTTGGAAAGCAACTTAACACCATCATTTTCATCCAGGTGAATCAGCTGACCCTGAGAGTAGACTGGTTACCTAGCTATGGTGTTACCAGCAGGCAGGCTCACACACTGCTGCCTGATGCCATTTGTTCCATCTTTCGGGATTACAACAATCCTTAATCCTTGAATTCTCYTTCCCAGAAAAATGCAGCAGGACAGGCATTGCTTCAGCCCATAATCTCAATCAAAGCTCAGAGCTTTCCCACTGTTTCCAAGACCCCGGGGTACCCTGTGCATACCCATGAATAATGTAAAGACACTGGGGAAGCAGTAACTTCACCACTGAAGAAGGACAGCTTAATTCTACAATCAAGAGGAGGAGGATAATGCCAAATGCCTTTCTATTTATTTGAGGTTGGAACTTAGAGTTGTGTTTGTAACATGATGCTGTGGCAAATCAGGTCTTGGGAGCTACTAATGGAGGCACAGAATGGCTTAACCCGGAAGCTGTTTCATCTCAGATTTTCCTTGAAACCTACTCACATGCAGCTGGCAACTGACGCAGCCAAGATCTCCTGACGCTGCCTCCATCCTGAGCAGGAAAGAAGTGGCTGGGTGACTTGGCTCCTTTGGTCTAAGTTTTCACATTCATTCAAAGGAATGACTTTGACCCTAGGGACCCCTTTGTAAGCTTGTAGGACATGATGATTTTAAATTTGAATTGTGTCCCTATAAAGATTTGCAAGAAAAAATCCTAAGTGTAACTAGCTCTCTTTGACTTTTTTTTTTTTTATGGTAATTGTTTACAGGAAGAAAACCGTTGAGTTTCAGTAGCTGAGGAAATCGAAAGCTATGCACATTGTTGAAGGAGATCTCACGTTTTATCACTCCACTCCCCACAAAATAGCACAGTCTGTGCAGTGACTCAGTGTCAGCTTCTTTCTCTGTAAATACTTCATTTTCTCAGAATTTCAGGAGATTACAAAATCCTCTGGTTCACTTTCTAAGAGATTTACTAACACACACACACACACACACAATCAGACACTGCTCCCTACCCTGCAAAAGCTGGATACCACTGAAGAAATTTCTGAAGAGGTGAGTCCTACCCCTGCTTTCTTGAAAAGTAGACACTCTATGAAGGCATCAGACTGCACGTGAAATCCTTGTTGATCTGTTGGTTGGGAGAGAAGGAAGCCAAGCTCGTGGCTGTTACACTGAGCAGTGAATCTGCAGAATCTGGATTCAGGTCCTTGGCCCATGAAGACAGCAGGCATCCTTATTCCTCCACGAATAAGACTGAGCTGAAAAGGGGCATATTTCAGATTACAAAATACGCTTTTTAGAGGTAAGTCAGGATAAGCGAATAAGGGGACCAGGGCTTTAGTTTTCTTGGCTGGAAAGTGCTTAGAACCTGGTGGTTGTGGTTAGTGGCTGGGCAAAGGACAAGTTTGTGACAGGGAAAATTGTCGTGAAGTAATATGTGGTAAAAAGTGCATACCAAGCTGCATTATCTAGTATTGCAATAGCATAAGCACCACTGAGCACATGTGGTCGAAAGTGTCCCAGATTCACAGTGATTGCAAACATGGAGTTTTAACGACGTCAGAAGCACCATTCAATGGTCTTCATTCACTTCTTCATCAAGTGGATAAGGTGGTGTTGAAGACATCATGAAATTGTATCATCCTGAAAGTTAATTGCTTTGGATTTTTGTCATTTTAGTTTTCTTTGTTTTTGTTTTCTGGTGGTAAGATGTAGAAAAGAGTTGGAGGGTTAATTAGATATACATGTATACTTCAAACTTTTAGACCATTCTGAAGCCCCACTGTGCACAGTGGTGGATCAATTACCTAGGTTTATTAATTATGCTGCTCAGACTTTCTAGGATTTTACAAAAGTTTTAACCTTGTTCATTTAGAAATTAAGATAAATTCTCCTAAACCAAGCATAAAAATTTGGTTTTTTAAGATATTATTAGACAATTATATTATTAAAACTGTGATCTATTAGTAGGAGGTAAACTATTGTCATTTTGTTGGATTTCTGATAAGAATTTTTATTTTTAGTTCAAATTAAGACAATGCTAACATAAAAAATGGCTCTTATTAGTTACTATAAAAAGGATTTATTTTAAAATTTCTACCTTTAATGCATATCTTAATGATAACATTTAGCTATATGTGTTAAAGAATATTTGACAAAGGATATTAGTTAACTGATTATGTTAGGCCCTGTAGGATAGGTTGAGAACACATTTTTCTGGCTTCTATTATGGTCGCTTCTTCTATGGGACATCTGTATTCCCCTTCTTGCCTTCTCTTTATAACTAGTGGCTGACAACCAAAGACAAAAACATTACAGAGCTTAAGTTGTTTTTTCCCTCAGAGGCTCTATTGATGTCCTTCCTCTCTCTCCTCTCTCTGAGAAGAGTTTCACTCCTGAGGCAGAGGCTCGCCCAGGCAACTTCAGTTTTCATCTTGCTTAGGTTTTACTGAGGAGCTCTCAACTGTACATACCATTTTCTTATCACACTTTCAAGAGCTCTTCCCTGAGCATTAGCTCATCTGAAACTGCTGAGGCGCTGATGCCAGAGAACACTGTTGAGACTCTCTTCTCTGGGTGTGGGTTGGTCTACATTCAAACACTCATTCTCAGTTTTTGTTTTATGTGGGGTCGGTCAGTTGAGGGTGCCTCTTTGCACCACTGGGGATGACTATACTTTGATATCTAGGATTTGCTGGCTGAAGATGGGTTTTAATGTAAATACCCCAAATACTATACTACTGAATATTGTTGAGATTGGGATCATTATTGCAAATTTTAAAAATTAATATTTCAACAACAAAGCATGAGCATTTACATGTAAGAAGAGCATATCAAATATATCAAGATCTCCTGTCATTTCACATTATATTTTGGAATAAGTTTATTGGCAAAAATCATAAAATAAATACATCCTTCATATTTTTGAAACTCTTTTGGTTCGTAGTATCATAGGCCATTGTAATAGAAAATCATCCCACTATTTTGCTGAAAGCAGATTTCTCTAGAGAATATGGTCTTTCATATGATCTGACCTTCTTTAGTGTTCTTCACTGCCAATGTTGTTTTTCTTTGTAGACTTGCCTTTCATCCTCTGAATCTTGTCTGCCTGACAATGCTGTTGAAAAAAGTTAATAGTCCGAGAACATTTAGCACTCTGATTAGAATATTACACACACACACACACACACACACACACAGAGAGAGAGAGAGAGAGAGAGAGACAGAGACAGAGACAGAGAGACAGAGAGACAGAGAGACAAAGAGAGAGAGACAGACAGACAAAATAACCCATAACTAAAATGACATAAATTTAATCAGATATCAGACTTAATTAATCCTCAAGAGTTATCAAGGATATACAGAAACTCCTAATCATGTACAGAAGAGGAACTTTGGTCTAGTGTGGGAATTTGGGGAGTTTCCAGAAGGCAAAATCTCAGTTGACTCCTAAAGGTTATCATAGATGGCAGACAGAGAAAGCAATGCAAGAATAGTGATGGAAAGGACACCATCTACTTCACAGAGCATGGCAAGGAAAGGAGTGCTGGGTATTCCAAAGTGCCTGATACATAGATATAAAAAAAAAACATATGTAAGAGGCAGATTATCCAAGGACTTCCAAAGTATTTTAAGGAGTAAGGATATTTTAAGAAGAAAATGGTCAGCTATTAACTTATTTTAGCAGCATTTAAACACAGCCTATACAAAGAAAACTGGCAGTATGAGCAAAGAAAACCAACTTAAAACGTCAAGCCTAAAAGGGGAAAAAGTAAGTAGCTATTGAAATAATTCCCTCCAGTGAATGCTGCCATCTGGCACTAGAAAGTACTTAGCAAAATGACAGTACTGTGGACACAGAAAGCAAGGTCTAACACCTAGTGAGACAGGTTGCTAACGGAATCTGCTTAACAAAGAGCCAAGTGAACTGGAGTCAATGCCCTGAAAAGGATCATCCTGTTGTAGCCAACACCCATTCCTGTACATTGAGCGAGCACACAGACCATTTACAGATAAGCCACTTGAGCATGGGCAAGTCAGGAACTTACAAGGAGACATCTACAGGCAGGTTCTGGTACCAATAAAGACAGTGTCAACTAACCTGGACCCCTGGGAGCTCCCAGAGACTGAGCCACCAACCAAAGAGCATAAGCAGGCTGGTCCCAGGGCCCTGACACATGTGTAGCAGAGGACTGACACTTCTGGCCTCAGTGGGAGAGAATGTGCCTAATCCTGCTGAAACTTGGTGCACCAGGATGGTGTGGAGACCATTGGGGGTTTGGGGGGGGGGTTGCCTTCTCAGAGGCTAAAGGGAAGGAGGATAAAGGAAGGAACTCTGTGAGCGGTGATTAGAATGGGGACAACATTTGGGATGTAGATAGGTAGGTAGGTAGGTAGGTAGGTAGGTAGGTAGGTAGGTAGGTAGGTAGGTAGGTAGATAGATAGATAGGTAGATAGGTAGATAGATAGATAGATAGATAGATAGATAGATAGATAGATAGATAGATAGATAGATAGATAGATAGATAGATAGATAGAATAATAAAAAAAAAATCCTTAAAGGAGAAAAAAAAGAACAGGGAGAATCAAGGTCCAGGATCAATATACAATGGAAAAAAAGACCTGGGATTTCAACCTTCACAGCCCATACTCTATACATTGTAACTAACGGTGATTTCCATGCTTTCCCATAACCACCTTCACTGACCTCAGCCATCATTATCAATAGGGAAAAGTTTCTTAGACATTTCTAGTAACCAAGCAGTCCTGCACTCATTGTTTCCCACAGTGGCACAGTTAATAATCGATGCTCTTTTTCTTCACATGCACAGCTGCGGACAACACTATGTCATGGGTCGTTTGCTCACCTAGACATAGCCTGTATTTTAAATTATCTCTTTATGTGTGTAATTCAGTCTACTGTTATCCTCTTGTAGGCTTATCCATACCTTGAGAGATGGTGAATCACTACAAGAAAATTGTTCTTCTGGACGGATTAGAATGTTTGAGTGACTATAACTTTAGAGTACTTAAGTCCTTGCTGATCCATGACCTAAAACTGACTAAGAAAATGCAAGATGATTATGACAGAATTAAGATTGCTGACTTAATGGAAGAAAAGTTCCCAGAGGATGCTGGATTGAGCAAACTGATAGAAATATGTGAAGATATTCCAGAACTTGGAGATCGTGTTGATATACTTAGGAAAAAGATGGAGAAAGGTAATAGAGAAGCAGTCTGGATGCCCACTTTATCTCTACCCTCCCTAACCTTGCTAGATCCTAGCAGTGATCATAGCTAATATGCCTCTTCCCCAGTGTGTGCATCAGGACCTACAGAATGGCACCCCCTAGGGAACTCCTTTCCTATAAAGAACTGTAATGGGTTTGGAGGTAAATGCCTTTGGGTGGGTGAAGGAAAGAAGACAACAAAAACAGACGCTGCTTGGAGACACAATAGCTTCCAATACAGTGGAGTGTGTAGAGAATTACAAAGTAAAAAGTTGATAGCACATGTAAAATTCCCCACAATTCCAAATTAAGAAACACCATCATTGATACATCTGACAACAGGTGTGAGCTGACATTTAAGTAGAGTCCTGGATCTAAGAGAGGTGAACTTCCCTTTTATAAAGTTACTGGGTCCAAAATAAATGGAAACAAATGTGGGCATATTCCCTCACATCTGAGATCTTAACACTCAGCTGACTTGGGCAGAAAGATCTCTAGTTTAAGGCTAGCCTGGGGTTCGTGGTGAGATGCTGTCTCAAGAAAATAAAGAGCCCCAAAGTTCACTGTTAAGCCTCTGTCACATGTCAAAACTGGTTACATCTTATGCCTCTGTCTCTCTAATTTAGGGTGACCTATAGAAGACAATCTGTCATATCATTATGCAACTTTTATGTTCTTAAAAGCAAACTATAGGATAGAAGAGCTGGTGTGGGGCTCGGTTGGGATGCAAAGAAGTCCCCAAGAAGGAAGAGTGTCACATCAGGTGCACTTGAGAAGACAAGGAAACCCAGAGGCAGTTCCTGTGTCTGTATTGTTGGTGTCAGGGACAGGAAATATATTGAGACAGAAGCAGGAAGCAAAGGCTTGAAATGAACTTCAGCTGTCTTTCAACAGGACAGCTTCATATATTAATTGTCTTTTTTTTTTTTATTTCATCAGTTGAAAGTGAAACCAAAATAAAATCTGAATCCAGTACTCTCCCACTTACCTCCGACATGACGAAAGTTTGGGAAGTAGAACCGGATATGACGATATCTTCCTCAGAGGTATACTGTCTAAGATCTCACTGAAAAAGCATCCACTAAGCTTGTTCTCCCCAGGACCTTTCTCTGAGTACTTAGTCTAAGCCCCTCATGTGTGCCAAAGACCTAGCTGAAACAAAATGAGGAGTGAACATATTCATAATTTCTGGTCACTCATTTTGTTTTAAAACTGAAGGATTATTGTGTACTTTATTATAATTTTTCACTATGTAACAAATATATAAAATCATTACTTGCTTTGTGAGTATATGTGTGTGTGATTTACATACATGTGTGTGCATGATATTGTTGATGTCAAAGGAGGATTTCAAATACTTTGCTTAATCACTATCTGCCTTACTGCTTTGAGATAGAGTCTCCCCCTGAACCTGGAGATATTCTGGGTAGGCAGCAAGCCTCAGAGACCATTCTGTCTGTGCCTTTCACAATTCTGGGGTCATATCCGGAAAGCCCAGATTTTTATGTGGGTGCTGGGATCCGATCTTAGGTCCTCGTGTATGTGCAAGTATTCTTGTCCCGTAAGTCACCTCTCCAACCCCTCACTCTTTCCATTTGCAAAAGCAGCAATCAGTTTAAGGATATGACCTTCCAAAGCTTGTTAAAGGACATTAAACTCAACTCGTACTTTCTAAATCTACGTGTTCTCTCGCCAAGGAGTGGGCATAGAGTAGTGATGTAGGTGAAGCATTTCTGTTCCTATACAAGATGATCCTATGCTCTTCTCTGGCCTTTGTTCAGAAAATGCAGTTTCCACGGAATCAATACACCCGGAATCCAGTAACATGGAGTGAATTATCTTGGTATTAAAATCATTGTTCTTCATACAAGTTTAAAACACATGACAGGGACTGAGGACAAAACTCCATAGTGAAGCCCAGCTTGGCACACACAAGACCCCCCGAGTTCAACTTCTAACACACAAAAGAGAAGATCAGCCATTACCAGTAGAAAATATATGCATATTTTCCTTTGGGGAAAAAAAGGGAAATAAACTACAGAAAACATGAGGCCTCCATAATTGTATCATATGACTAAATCAATCATCACATTATCAAATGCTTCTGTAAAGACCTCAGTGAGAACCTTTTGCTCTTGACAAGGTATATGTTGTTAAGAAATAATGATCTCAACAGGCTATATATGGTAGTTTCATTTAGCCAAGGTTATCACATAATTTGGTCATTTAAAACACTTTATCATTACATATATTTAAAAGAGAGATGATGGGGCTTCCTTGATACTAGACAAGCATTCTACCTACCCGTGAACTACAACATGACTGACAGAAATATTAACTCTATGGTCCATTCATTCAAGAGACTTCAGACTTCTTCACAACGATAAAAACCTTGAAGGAGCTTATCATCCAATTCCCCACTTATTTATCCAATGTAACCATCCATTCTTTTAATGTACCCCACGAGACCCTGACTACCATTTACAAATGTTTGCTTTATTGAATTCTATCATGCCAGCAATCTCTAGATGACCAATGTTTTGTCATTTTAATTATTAGAGTTGCATTACTTGGAATGTAAAATCAATGTGCACATCTAATTATCTGTCTTCATAAGTAATGATAATATAATTAAAACRTATCTAAGCCTGAAGAAAAGGCCATAAAAATCGGTTTTCTTTGGATGACATCAACTATTTTATTTTATTTCYTTTTTCTCTGTTTGTGTTTGCTTGCTTGAGCAAAGACTTTTTAATGACCTTATTTTACAAATACTCTAGCGAATCACGCATAGGATGTGATTCTGGCCAGCAAATCCGCACACGCCTTTGCAAGGAGATGTGTGAAAGCAAAGCCCTTCAACTCTTCTATTGTTTATCATGCCTCCTATGTTTCTCCAGAATAAGCAAACCCTGTCTTTTCGTTGGTATGGCTTTCTTTGTCAAATTACCATGGCTGGATGCATCTATTTCTTTCTTCTGTTTCCTCAGAAGATTTACATACTGAGGGATGGAAAACAAGCAAAGAAAACAGTAATAATTAACATGGCAGTTAAAGTTTTTGCATGGTCTCACTTTTATTACTGTTTACTTTTGAAGCTAAGTTTAAGATCATTTAAGTTTTATGCCTCTTATAAGTTTATATAAGTATATTTAAAGCCCTAAACATATGTATTGCCTTATGTACACATGCTTCTTATATACGTGTTTATATTCATATATTTAACCAAATATAAAAGGTCCTGTTCTCAGCCTGGCAGACACTCTGACTCAGAGCTCCGAAATCTCTCCACCCAGCTCACTAAAGTCCCATGTCAGGTGGCTGCCACAGGCCCCAAGCTTCCAAATTCCTGTGGCTGGCTGGGGTGCCCCCCCCGAACCCCTCCCCCACACTGTACTTTTTCTCTGGAACCCAGCTGAGTTACCTCCTGAAGGAAAACACCACACAATCTTAGTTCAGAATCAACAGGTAACACAATCCTTGGACGCAGCAGCTAGCATCCTAATTTGTAAGCTATTTTAAGTTATAAATCCTCCGGTAGTGGATCCTGGAGGATCCGCCACCTGAATCGGGGGCCTCCATGCTCTTTCCCATCAAAAAGCAAGTATTTTTCTCCTGCCACCCCTCTTTCTCTCTCCACCCTGGAAGTCCCGCCTACTCACCCAGTGATTGGCTCCTTGAAATCTTTATTCATTAGGGGAAGGTCCTGCCACAGTTGTTAACCTAAGCAAATATTTAAATGAGCCTAGACAAATAATCAGCTGAGCTCCATTCGATCTCCCTCCCGAAAATTTACCTCTGTGGTCCATTATCTCAGGGAACCTGTTACAGTTATAATCAGATCACCTGAAAGGGTGGTGACAGGGATTCTTGTGTCCCCAAAAGGGGACAATTTGAAGTGGTGTCGTTGGGAAGCTGAGGGGAGAAAAACCCACAAAGGGGAGCCAGTTTTGCTGTACGGCTTGAGTCCCAGCCAATAACTCTAAGTCTAATAATACCAGGCTACCTTTTCTGAGTTTTATAAGATACGCAGAGTCAGTTTTCTGAGCCAGACCAGTGAAATTTAGTGCCCACGTTTCTAACATACATTCTGATTAGAAAGAGAAGGGGCTAGGTTTATGAAGTATATACATGTGATCTAAAAATGCCTCATGCAGCCCAGCTGGGGTGGGGTAGGGACAGCGGGGACACTGGCAGAGGCAGAAGTATTTTTAAAGGGGAAAAAGACAAAGATACGTTTGATCTGATTTTTTGAAAACTGTTTACTAGGATACAAAAAAAACTTTTAAAAACTATTTCCTTTCAGGAAAGCATGACAGACACTATCCCTGAATCACCTGACACCATAACACAGTTTTTGGAGGAAGAGCCTAACTTTCCAGAACTTTCAGCAACCAGCATGTGCCCACCTAAGCGTGAACCCCTGACTCCTCAGGAGTTTCCAACAGCAGCCTCCAGCAGCCTCCAGACACCCCTGGAGCCGCCAGAAAAACCATCCACCATATTGGCAACATCTCAGTGTTCTTCAGCGCCATGTTCCTCCTGTGACAAGGCTTCTCAGGTGTCTCCAGTGACAGCCTCCAACAAAAAAATCCAGACCATTCAGACCTGTCAGGGAACCTCAACACTTTCTTGTTGTCACCAGGTTACTCTGGAGTCTCCCAAAACAGAGTCCAGCAGTGTCTGGGCCTTTCAGACGACTCGAGGAATAATGACAAATGTTCGTAATAGTACTCAGGTGTCTGCAGCAACAGATTCTAACAGTTACAGGACCCCTCAGGTTACCCAAGCAACAGTGCCCAGCAGTGTCCAGTCCCCTTGGGTCCCTCGAGCAGCATTGCCCAGCAGTGCCCAGACCTTGCAACTGACCCCAGCAGCAATGACCAGTGGTCGTAATAGTCCTCAAGTATCCACAACAACAGTATCCAGCAGTTACAGTAACCCTCGGGTGACTCCAGCAACAGTGCCCACCGGTGCCCAGACCTCGCGACTGACCCCAGCAGCAATGACAGGTGGTTGTAACAGTCCTCCAGTGTCTGCAGCAACAGTACCCAGCAGTTACAATAATACCCCTCAGGTGTCTTCTGCAACAGTGCCCAGGAGTTTTCCTGCTATGCCCATGTCTCCAGCAACACCGCTCAAGGTAATGATTGGCTATTCTCATAGTATAATGACGAAAAAATTTAACATAATCTTGGAAGACCTTTCCATTAGCCCTCTATGACGTATCGTGTCTTGTTGAAACAAGTCACTTGTCTATTTTAAACATGTGATTTGAGGTCCTTCCCTAAATTCGTTTTATACTCCTCTTATACTCCGCTGCGGGGGAAAAAAAGCATGTATTTAGTTTTACTTTTTTGTCATTTCAGCTTTCATCTTTCTTTCTTTATGTTTTTTACCGTAAGTGTGATATTTCAGTGGTGTAGTGATATAAAATGTGTGCTCAATGATTTCCCTTTTTAATTTTTAATTAAACCAATATCATCTTAGAAAACTTAGGAAAGTAGGTAAAAAAAAACAAAAAATAAGTTTTAAATGATCTAGAATCTCTTTATAAAATGCCACATTTCACCATCTAGTTTTGTCTTTTGTTACATATTTGCAGAATATCCTTCACATACCAGATTTATGTCACAATTCACACAATTTTCTGTAGTGTAAGTGTTTAAGATTTATTTAAGTGGGCCTGGGGGATGGCTCAGTGGGTGAAAACTCTTGCCACCAAAGTCTTACAACCTGAATTGGGGTCACCAGAACCCATGCAAAAGCTGGATACAGGAACGTCTATGTGTATAATCCCAGCGTGCACCAAAGCAGAGACTGGAGGCACTGACAGGAGGATCTGCAGAACCTCACAGACCAGCTTGTGAAGCATGAGGTGGGGAACTAGAGAGACCCTATCTCAGACAAAGTAGAAGGTGAGAGCTAACATTTAATGTTGTCCTATGATCACAGACAGAGAGACAGACAGACACACACACACACACACACACACACACACACAGACACACACACACACAGAGAGTATCTGTCGTTCTGCCTGTGTTTGTCTGTCTCTCTGTACATTCTCTCTCTCTCTCTCTCTCTCTCTCTCTCTCTCTCTCTCTCTCTC
>BDUI01010508.1:26002-40075 GCA_002335545.1 Apodemus speciosus
AACCCATGCACTGCCGATTCCCTGTCCTGGCATTCACTTAAACTTGGGCACTGAACCTTCTCAGGACCAAGGGCCTCTCCTCACTTTGTTGTTCAAGAAGGCCATTCTCTACTACATATGCAGCTGGAGCCATGAGTCCCTCCATGTATACTCTTTGGTTAATGGTTTAGTTGAAGGGAGTTGCGGGGGTATTGTTTAGTTCATATTGTTGTTCCTCCTAGGGGGCTTCAAGTTCTTTCAGTTCCTTTGGTCCCTTCTCTAGCTTCACCATTGGGGAACTTGTACTCAGACCAATGGTTGGATAAGAGCATCCACCTCTGTGTTTGTCAGGTACTGGCAGAGCCTCTCAGAAAACAGCTGTATCAGGCTCCTGTTCCACCCATAGTGTCTGGTTTTGCTGTATATGGGATGGATCCCCAGGTGGGCCAGTCTCTGGATAGTGTTTCCTTCAGTCTCTGTTCCACATATTGTATCTGTATCTCCTGACATGGGTATTTTGTTCCCCCTTCTAAAAAGACCCAAAGTATTCATACTTTGGTCTTCCTTCTTCTTGAGCTTCATTTGGTCTGTGAATTTTATATTGGGTATTCCAAGGTTCTGGGATAACATACACTTATAAGTGAGTGCATACCATGTATGTTCCTTTTGTATTGGGTTACCCCACTCAGGATGATGTTTTAAGTTCCATCTATTTGCCTGAAAATTGTATGCTTTCATTATTTTAAAAGCTGAGTAGTACTCCATTATATAAATATACTACATTTTCTGTATTCACTCCTCTGTTGAGGGACATCTGGGTTCTTATTATATTATTAATAAGAATGCTATGAACATAGTGGATTATATATCGTAATTACATATTGGAGAATTTTCTGGGTATATGCCCAGGAGTGGTATAGCTGGGTTCTCTGGTAGTACTATGTCTAATTTTCTGAGGAACTGTCAAACTGATTTCCAGAGTGGTTTTACCAGCTTGCAATTCCACTAGCAATGAAGAAGTGGTCCTCTTTCTCCACATCCTTCCTAGTATCTGCTGTCACCTGAGTTTTGATCTTAGCCATTCTGAATGGTATAAACTCAGGGATGTTATGATTTCCATTTCCCTGACGACGTATCAGGTTGAACACTTCTTTTAGTTGTTTCTCAGCCACCCTGCATTCCTCAATTGAGAATTCTATAACTCTGTACCCCATTTTTAACAAGGTTATTTGGATCTCAGGAGTCTAACTTCTTGAGTTCTTTGTATATATTGGATATTAGCCCACTATCTGATATAGAATTGGTAAAGATAGTTTCCAAATTTGATGGATGTCTTTTAATCCTATTGACAGTGTCCTTTGCCTTACAGAAGCTTTGTCATTTTATGAGGTCCCATTTGTCAATTCTTGATGTTAGAGCAAGCTATTGATGTTCTGCTCAGGAAATTTTCCCCTATGCCTCATTCACCAGACTCTTCCCAACTTTCTTTTCTATTAGTTTCAGTGTATCTGGTTTTATGTGGAAGTCCTTGATCCACTTGGACTTGAGCTCTGTACAGGGAGAAAAGAATGATTGAATTTGCATTATTCTGCAAGCTGACCACCAGTTGAACCAGCACCATTTGTTGAAAGGCTATCTTTTTTTCCACTGGAAGGTTTTAGCTCCTTTATCAAAGATCAAGTGACTATAGKTGTGTCGGTTCATTGCTGAGTCTTCAATTCCATTCCATTGATCTACCTGCTTGTCACTGTACCAATACCATGCAGTTTTTAACACTATTGCTCTGTAGTCCTGCTTGAGGTCCTGGATACTGATTTATGCCAGAAGTTMTTTTACTGTTGAGAATAGTTTTAGCTATACTGGATTTTTTGTTATTCCAGATGAATTTGAGAACTGTTCTTTCTAACTCTATGAAGATTTTGAGTGGGGATTTTGATGGGGATTGCACTGAATATGTATATTACTTTCGGCAAGATGGCCATTTTTACTATATTAATCCTGCCAATCCATGAGCATGGAAGATTTTTTCATCTTCTGAGGTCTTCTTCGATTTCTTTCTTCACAGACTTGAAGTTCTTGTCATATAGATCTTTCACTCATTCGGTTAGAGTCACACCAAGATACTTTATATTGTTTGTGACTGTTGTGAAGGGTGTCATTTATGTAATTTCTTTCTTAACCTCTTTACCCTTTGAGTACAGGAAGGCTACTGATTTGCTTGAGTTAATTTTATATTCGACCTCTTTGCTGAAGTTGTTTATTACCTGTACGAATTCTCTGGTGGAGTTTTTGGGTTGCTTAAATAAACTATCATATCATCAGCAAATAGTGATAATTTGACTTCTTCCTTTCCAATTTGTACCCATTTGACCTCCTTTTGTTGTCTAATTGCTCTAGCTAGAAGTTCAAGTACTATATTGAATAAATATGGAGAGAGGGGGCAGCCTTGTCTAATCCCTGATTTTAGTGGGATTGCTTCAAATTTCTCTCCCTTAAGTTTGATATTGGCTACTGGTTTGCTTTATATTGTTTTTACTATGTTTAGGCATGGGCCTTAAATTCCTGTTCTTTCCAAGACCTTTAACATGAAAGGATGCTGAATTTTGTCAAATGCTATTCAGCATCTAAGGAGGAATGGATATAGAAAATGTGGTATATTCACACTATGGAAAATTATTCAGCTATTAAAAGCAATGAATTCTTGAAATTCTTAAGCAAATGGGTAGAACTTGAAAATATCATCCTAAGTAAGGTAATACAATCACAAAAGAACTCACATGGTATGCACTTTCTGACAAGTGGATATTAGCCTGGAAGCTCAGAATACCCAAGGCACAATTCACATATCAAATGATGCCCAGGAAGAAGGAAGGTGATACCCCTGGTCCTGTAAAGGCTTAATGCAGCAGTATAAGGGAATACCAGGACAGGGAAGTGGGAGGGGCTTGATTGGGGAACAAGGTGAGGGAAAAGGGCTTATAAGACTTTCAGGGAGGGGGAATTCAGAAAATGGGAAATCATTTGAAATGTAAACAAAGAATATATCTAATTAAAAAATAAAAATATAAGGAAAATTCATAACACAAAACATCTAGGAAATCTGTGACAGTCTGAAAATATAAAAACAATGAATAATAGGAATAGTTAATTGAGCAGAATCATACCTCAAAGTTGCAGAAAATATTTGAACATAGTCATAGAAAGAAGCATTCCTAACATGAATGAGATGTCTACAGAGGTAAAAGAAGTAAACAGAATAGCAAAGAGATTGAGCTAGAAAAGAAAATCCCCTCGACACATAATAATATAAACACTAAATATACACAAAACAGAAAAAATAAAGAATAATAGCTGAAATGATAAAGACCAAGTAAAATATAAAGGCAGATGAATTAGATTTGCACCTTACTTCTCAATAGAGGGGTTAAAAGCCTGAAGGGTTTGAACAGATTTGCTGCTGACATGAAGAGAGCATAGATGTGGGCCCAGATTACTATATATAGCAAAACTTTCAATCATAGATGGAGAAAATCAAATAGTCTGTAATAAATTCAAATTTAAACAATACCCATCTACATATTCAGCCCCCAAAAATGGCACTAGAAGGAAAAATACAAAGGAGGTTAACTACACCTATGTAATTGTAGGATAAAAAACATACCAGCAATAAAACACATACAAGCACATAAATACACATCACCACAATTATAACAACAGAAATAAGAAATAATAGAAGTTACAAAACATTGTTCATTGTTATTTCTCAATAACAATGGTTAGAACTCCCCAATTCAAAACAAAACAAAATATGAAAATCAGATTAAAAGAATGGATGCAAAAACAGAATCCATCTTTTTGCTGTGTCCAAAACACACAGTTCAACCTCAAGGATGTACATTGACTCATGCAAAAGATAGGTAAAGATATTCTAAGAAAATGACTTAAGAAGCAAGTTTTGGTTGTCATTTTATGTTTACCCACATAGACATCAAAGCAAAATTAATCAAAAGAGATAGGAAGTAGCTTGCCAATAGGAGGCTGATATAGAGGTCCCCTGAAAGTATCTGAAAGAGCCTGACTAATACAGATGCAGATGGACACAATCAAACATTGGCCTAAATGTAAGGACCACAATGGATGGGGTAAGGCAAGAACTGAGGAAGCTGAAGGGGTTTGTAACCCCATAGGAAGAACAACAATATCAAACAACCAGACTTCCCCAATCCTTCAGTGTTAAGCTACCAACCAAAGAGTGCATATTGGGAGACCCATGGCTCCTGCTATGTATAGCAGAGGATTGCCTTTCTGGCCATCACTGGAAGGGGAGACCCACTGGAGGCCCAATGACCCAGGGTAGGGGAATTCTAGGCCACTGAGGCAGAAGTGGGTGGGCAGGTGGATGTGCACCATCATAGAGGAAAGGAGAGGGAGGAGGGGAGGCAAATAGATGAATGGATTAGAATTGAAGACCCAGAAATGAATCCAGTGGGAGAGGAGTGTGAGTGGAATAGGGGTCATGATCAGGGATGGGAAGAGAGAGGAAACACTCCAAAATGATCAAGAGAATTAATGGAAATATGTGGCTGTTTGGGGTAGAGGCATTCTCCAGAATGCCCCAGGAACCTTGAGTTAGGGAAGCTTCCACTAAGAAATTYGGGTGACCTTTGTGAAAATGTCCAACTGTTGGAATATAGGACCTTAAAACACTACCTCCAGTGGCTAGACAGGACCCTTAGAGGAGAGATGGGGACACCAATCTACCCACAAAATGTGTGACCAAAAATTTGTCTGGTCAAAAAAAAAATATTCTGGAACAAAGATGGAGGAAAGAATCAAGAAATTGTTGACTGGCCCATTTTGAGACCCATTACATAGGAAGGAATCATTCCTTTACATTATAAATGATACTATGCTGTTCTTGCAGACAGAGACCTATAATTATCCTGGGTATAATCTACCCAGTAGGTGATAGATAGATGTAGTTACTTACAGACAAACATTTGATGGAGGTTGGGGACCCAAAGGGAAGGACTGAAAACCCTCAAGAAAATGGAAGCCCCACAGGAAAACCAACAGTGTTCACTAACCAGGAGCAATGAGAGGCCCAGGTGAACCAGCACCATTTGTTGAAAAGGCTATCTTTTTAACCTTGGGTTGTTTTTAGCATCTTTGTCAAAGACCAAGTGACTGTAGGTGTGTGGGTTCATTTCTGGGTCTTCAATTCTAATCCATTCATCTATTTACCTCCCACTGTACCCAAACCATGCAGTTTTTATCACTATTGCTCTGTAGTACAGCTTGAGGTCCTCGATGCTGATTTCCCCCCCAGAGGTTCTTTTATTGTTGAAAATAATTTTCTTCAATATTTTGGGTTATTTGTTATTCCAGATGAATTTAAGACCTGCTATTTCTAACTCTATGAAGAATTTGGGTTAGAATTTTGATGGGGATTGTATTGAATATGTAGTTTGCTTTTGGCAAGTTGGCCATTTTTACTATATTATTCTTGCCAGTCCACAAGCACGGGAGCTCTTTCCATCTTCTGAGGTCTTCTACGAATTTTTCTTCAGAGACTTGAATTTCTTGTCATACAGATCTTTCACTTGTTTAGTTAGAGTCACACCACGATACTTTACATTGCTTGTGAGTATTGTGAAGGGTGTCATTTCCCTATTTTCTTTCACACCCTTTGAGTATAGGAAGGCTACTGAATTGACTGAGTTAATTTTATATCCAGCCACTTTGCTGAAGTTGTTTATCAGCTGTAGTCTTTCYYTGGTGGAGTTTGTTGGGTCACTTAAGTATACTATCATGTCATCTGCAAATAATTTGCAGATGTTTGACTTCTTCCTTCCCAATTTGAATCCCTTTGACCTTTATCTGTTGTTTAATTGCTCTAGCTCAAACCTCAAGTACTATAGAATAGTACATGAATAGAGAGGGAAAGAGAGGGAGGCCTTGTCTAGTCCCTGATTTTAGTGGGATTGATTCAACTTTCTCTCTGTTTAGTTTGATGTTGGCTACTAGTTTGCTGTATATTGCTTTTACTATGTTTAGGTATGAACCCTGAATTCCTGTTCTTTCCAAGTCTTTTAACATGAAGGGATGCTGAATTTTGTGAAATGTTTTTCAAGCATCTAATAAAATTACCATGTGTTTTTTTGAGTTTGTTTATGTAGTGGATTACATTGATGGATTTCCTTAAAATGAACCATCTCTGCATGCCTGGGTTGAACACTACTTGACCAAGGTGAATGGTCATTTTGATGTGTTCTTGGATTCCTTTGGCAAGAATTTTATTGAGTATTTTTGCATCAATACTCATAAGGGAAATTGGTCTGAAGTTCTCTTCCTTTGTTAGATCTTTTTTTGTTATTGTTTTGTTATCTCTGTGTTTGTGGCTTTATAGAATGAATTGTGTCGTGTTCCTTCTGTTTCTGTTTTGTAGACAAGTTTGAAGAGTATTGGTATTAGGTCTTCTTTGAAGGTCTGATAGAABTCTGCACYAAAACCATCTGGTCCTAGGCTTTTTTTTTTTTTTTTCTTTGTAGGGAGACTTTCAATTACTGCTTCTATTTCTTCAGGGGATATGGCACTGTTTAGATGGCTTATCTGATCCTGATGTAATTTAGGTACTTGGTATCTGTCTTTAAATCGTCCATTTAATCAAGATTTTATGGTTTTGTTAAATATAGGCTTATGTAGCAGGATCTGATGATTTTTTTTAAATTTACTCAGTTTCTATTGTTATATCTCCCTTCTCATTTCTCATTTTGTTAATTTGGATGCTGTCTCTGTGCCCTCTGGTTAGTCTGGCTAAGTATTCATCTATCATGTTGATTTTCTCAAAGAAACAGTTCCTGGTTTTATTGATTCTTTGTGTAGATCTTTTTGGTTCTACATGGTTGATTTCAGTCCTGAGTTTATTATTTCTTGTCTTCTACTCCTCTTTTTTGTATTTGCTTCTTTTTGTGCTAGAGCTTCCAAGTGTGCTGTTAATCTGTTAGTGTATGCTATCTCCATTTTTTTTTTTTTTTGGAGCCACTCAGAGCTAAATTTTCCTCTTACCACTCCTTTCATTGCATCCCATATGTTTGGGTGTGTTTTGCCTTCATGTTCATTAAATTCTAAAATGTCTTTAATTTCTTTCTTTTTTTTCTTTCTTGACCAAGTTATCATTCTTTAGAGCATTGTTCAGCTACCATGTGTATGTGGATGTTCTGTTACTTTTGCTGTTATGGAAGTCCAGTCTTTATCCACAGATAGGATTATTTCAATCTTATACTATTGAGGTCTGTTTTGTGACGTATTAAATGGTCAACTTTAGAGCTGAGAAGAAGGTATATTCTTTTGATTTAGGATGAAATGTTCTATAGATATCTGTTAAATCCATTTGGTCCACAACTTCTTTTAGTTTCACTCTGTCTCTGTTTATTTTGTGTTTCCCTGATCTGTCCATTGATGAGAGTAGGGTGATGAGAATTATTGTGTGAGGTGCAATGTGTTCTTTGAGCTTTTGTAAAGTTTTTCTTTTTTAAAAATATCATCTTCATTTACATTGCCAGTGATAAAACCTTTCCTGATTCCCCCTTCCCCAAAGACCCCCAACTCGTCCTCCCACCCTGCCTCCACATATATGCCCCTCCACCTGATCCACTCCCACCTCCCCTCTCTATTTCCCTTTGTTGGAACCTTTATTGAGCCTTTACTTGACCAAGGACCACTCCTCCCACTGATACCCAACAAGGCATTCCTCTGCCATATTTTTGGCTGGAACCATGTGTACCCCTTGGTTGAAAGTTTAGTCCCTGGGAGTCCTGGGGCATATGGGTGGCCAAAATCATTGTTCTTCCCATGAGGCTGTAAACCCCTTCAGCTCCTCTGGACCATCCTCCAGCTCCTCCATTGGGGACCCCATGGTTGGCTGCTAGCATCTGCCTCTGTATTTGTAAGGCTCTGGCAGGGCCCCTCCTGAGGCAACCATGGCATGATCCTTTTGGTATATACTTCTTGTCTTCCATAGTAGTGTAGGGGTTTGTTGACTGTTTATAGGATGAATTCCCAGGTAGGGCAGTCTCTGGATATCCTTTACTTCAGTCTCTGCTCCACACATTGCCTCCCTATTGTTCCTATGAGTATTTTGTTCCCTTTCTCAGAGGAACCAAAGCACCCTCACTTAAGTGTCACCCTCAGGGAGGTAACACAATCACAAAAGAACAAACATGGTATGCACTCACTAATAAGCGGATGTTAGCCCAAAAGCTCAAAATAAACAAGTTACAATACGCCCAGTACAGGAAGCTCAAGAAGAAGGAGGACTTAAGTGAGAGTGCTTTGGTTCCTCTGAGAAAGTTTCTTTTATAAATGTGGGTGTCCTTTCATTTAGGGCTTAGATGTTCAGAATTCGGGGTTCTTCGTGGTAGATTTTTCCTTTGATTAGGTTAGTGTCCTTCCTTATCTTTTTTTTTTTTTTTTTTTACTTTTGACTTTTGTTAGAGAGTCAATTTTATCTGATATTAAACTGGCTACTCCTGCTTGTTTCCTGGGACAATTTCTTGGAAAATTGATTTCTAGCCATTTACTCTGAATTAGTTTTTGTCTTTTACACTGAGATGTGTTTCCAGTATGTGGCAAAATACTGGTTTGTGTTTCTGTTTCCATTCTGTTAGTCTATGTCTTTTTATTGGAGAATTAAGTCCATTGATGTTAAGAGATATTAATGAATAGTGATTGTTACTTCTTGTTATTTTTGATATTATTTTTATGTTTGAGTGGTTATCTTCTTTTGGGTTTGTTGAAAGAAGATTAGTTTCTTGCTTTTTTAGAGTATAGTTTCCCTCCTTGTGTTGGCATTTTCCATATATTACCATTTTTTTAGGGCTGGATTTGTGGAAAGTTATTTTGTAAATTTGGTTTTGTCATGGAATATCTTGGTTTCTCCATTTATTGTAATTAAGAGTTTTCCTGGGTATAGTAGTCTGGGCTGCCATTTGTGTTCTCTTAGGGTCTGTATGACGTCTGCCCAAGAACTTCTAGCTTTCATTTTCTCTAGTGGAAAGTGTGGTGTAATTCTGATTGGTCAGTCTTTTATGTTACTTCACATTTTCCCCTTATTGCTTTTAATACTCTTTGTTTAATACAGTTGGTGTTTTGATTATTATGTGATGGGTAGAATTTGTTTTCTGCTCTAATCTATTTGGTGTTCTATAGGCTTCTTCTATGTTCCTGGGCTTCTCTTTCTTTAAGTTAGGGAATTTTTTTTTTTTTTTACCTATAATTTTGTTGACACTATTTACTGGCCCTTTAAGTTGAGAGTATTCACTTTCTTCTGTATCTATTATCCTTAGATTTAGTCTTCTCACTTTGTCCTGGGTGTCCTGGATGTTTTGGGTTAGGAGCTTTTTGCATTTTGCATTTTCTTTGTCTGTTATGTCAATGATTTCCATGCTATCTTCTGCACCTGAGATTCTCTCTTCCAACTCTTGTATTCTGTTGGTGATACTTGCAACTATTACTCCTATTCTCTTTCCTAGGTTTTCTATCTCCACTGTAGTCTCCCTTTGTGATTTCTTTATTCTTTCTATTTCTATTTTTAGATCTTAGATAGTTATGTTCAATTCTTTCACCTGTTTTGTTATGTTTTCCTTTAAATCTTTAATGGATTTTTTTGCTTCCTCTTTGAGGTCTTCTATCTGTTTACCTGTGTTCTTTTGTATTTCTTTAAGGGAGTTATTTATGTTCTTCTTAAAATCTTCTATCATCATCATCAGATGTGATTTTAAATCTGACTCTTGCTTCTCTGATGTGTTAGGATAACCAGGGCTTGCTGTGTTGGGAGAACTGGGTTCTGATGATGCCATGTTGAGTTGGTTTCTCTTGCTTATATTCTTTGGCTTGCCTTTAGCCATCTTGTTATCTCTGGTATTAGCTGTTCTTTCTGTCTCTGACTGTGGCTTGTCTGTCCTTCACGACAGCATGTCAGTATTCCTGGGACACCAGTTCTCTTCAGGAAAATTTAGGTAAGGAGAGCTGTGTGTAGGTTCAGCTATGGCATGCAGACAGAAACCAGAGGGATCCTGTCCCCAGCTGATCCTTGGTTCCTGTGTCCTGAAGGCTCTGAGTAGGTCACTTTTGGGTCAGTAATTTGAAGAGAATTGGTGGTCCTGCCTGTGCTTGCAGGTGTGTAGGCATTCCGGGGAGATCTGCTCTCTCCTGGCAGTATTTGTGTATGTAGTTCTGTGGCCCATGATCAGCTCTGGACAGAGACGGAAATCAGAAGACTCCTGTTCCAGGCTGCMACTGGSTTACTYTGTCCTGACGGTTATTGTTTGGGTTCCTCTGAGACAGAATGGTGGTACTCCCTGCACTCACAAGCCTGTCCACACTCCTGTGATGCTAGCTATCTCCCTGTGCCTCATGAGTATGGAGCCCTGTGGCAGAGGAACATCGCCAGCTGCAGACAGAAACCAGAATGCTCCAGTTCCTGTATAGTTAATATTCTTAATTATTTATTACAATTCATTGACTATTATGTTATATCATTACATCTGCTAACTATGATGTGAAGTTTTTTGGTATTTTAAAATAATAGACTACTATCTTCCAGCAATATTAAAGCTAAGATTGACTTCACATAGCATTTGAAGCCTTCAGAAGTAAAATTACCACTTTGATATATCCTATATGCTTAAAGTGATCACAAAAACATAAAATCTCTATAGAAATAATCACTTATACTGGCTGCTATTGTGAGGATGTCTCTAGAAAAGGAAAGCAAGAGTCAAGAACTTTCTAGAAATTTGTAATAACACTTATATTTAGAATAAATAGTTTAATAGAAATAAATCTAAATCACACACCCAATTTGATAATAGACTAAATAAAAACAAATCTTGGCACACAGAATAATCATAATCGAATTGAATGTGTATTTGGTTTCATTGCCCAGTAATTCCAACTACTTAAGAGAAAAGCTGTTGGTCCAGGGTGGGTTCAGTGTCATCATGAACAACTTACAAAGGCTTGATATCAAAATAAAATATGAGAGACAGTCTAATTTTATTGCTTAGTGGTAAATTGCTAAGCAGACAGACTAAGGCTCTGAGCTCAATTCCCAGTATAATGACAACTGACATTTTTATATTTTTTGACTTTTTTCTGAGGGAAAACCCTCAAATAAATGCAAATTGATAACTTTCCTATTATTAAGTCAAATTGAATACTTTTTTTGTTTTTTTAAATTTTCTATATTCGTTGTTTACATTCCAAATGCTTACATTTAATTGAATGCAGTAGATACAGACAGAAATAAACATCTAAGAAAGTAGAAGATATAGAGATATATCCTCAAATTCTACAATTTTTTCTCACACTTTGGACAACTTGAATTATTTAAGCATAATATTCACTCAAAAAAGCAAAAGTACTGAATACCAATTGTATGTATTTTGCTATCTCAGGAGACTTCAAACTTCTTGTTTGAAACCACAACAAATATTAGTAAATAAGCTGGTATGAGGCCCTCCAACACATATACAACAGAGGACTGCTGGGTCTGGGTTTATTCAGAGAAGATGCACCTAATGCTTAAGAGACTGGAGGCCCCAGGGAGTTTAGAGGGCTGGTAGAGTGGGGGTGGGGATGGAGGTGGGTACATTCTTGTTGGACAGGGTAGTAGGAAGCAGGTATGGAATGTGGAACAGTCAGAGGGTGGACCAGGAGGGTAATAAAATCTGGAGTTAGAAAGAGAGAGAGAGAGAGAGAGAGAGAGAGAGAGAGAGAGAGAGAGAGAGGAAGGAAGGAAAGGAAGGAAGGAAGGAAGGAAGGAAGGAAGGAAGGAAGGAAGGAAGGAAGGAAATAAAAATAGTAAATAAAGCCAGTACATTTCAGGAGAATAGAAGGAAATCTGTAAGCTTTCTGTTACTTTTTAATTGTGTGTGTGTGTGTGTGTGTGTGTGTGTGTGTGTGTGTGTTTATGTGCTACTGAGAAAAGTCACAACAGAATGCAAAATATGGTCTTGGGGCTTATTACATTTATTCACTGTCCTAGTTTGCTTTTTTATTTTTTAAGACATTGTCCTTTCTATGCTACAATATAATGACATATTCCCCCTTTTTTAACCACTTCCAACACTTTTATATACCACTCCAACTCTTTATTGAATTCATGGCTTTAATTGTTTTTGCATTCATACATCTATATGTATATACATATGTAGCCTAAATATAACCAATCCTGTTAATATAATGCTACTTTTTATGAATGTTGTCAGGGCTGGCCATTTTACAGTAGAAAGCCAATTGGTATCCTCTTCATGAGGAAGCCTAACTCTCTTGCTYCTAGTTTTTCTAAGTTACCTGTAGCTCTTTGTGTATGCTTGAGGCCTCATGAAATGAAATATTCTAAAATTGCTCTAAAATATTTATTTAAAAGTTTAATAATTATACAAAATAAAGTTAGTCAATAAATAGTCAAAGAATGAAAAACAGACTGTAAACAGAAACTCTGTTAGAAATTTGTTAATGATTTCTAGGAAGCAGGTAGAAAAATAGAAAAGCCTGATTCTTACTGACTTCTCATACATAAGGTACAGTATAGAAGGCAGTGGAATTACATCAGTAATGTGTCACATGGAAATAACTGCTACTCTTGAAAATTATGTACAATGAAAGTATCCTTCTCAAATGAAAGGTATGTAAAATTAAAAAATATAAGAATTCAAGTAGTTAACTGATGTTAATGAATTTTAACACTTCCTACTTAAAATGATATCAAACTTCAAAATTGATTAAATTAGTACACAAAAATCAATTCTGAATTTTTAATCTGCACACATTTTAAAAATATTAATATTTGGAGAAAAAGAGTGAAATCGGGCAGGGTTTTAGAGTTTAGAAGAAAGCATTACCTTGAAAGGAAAATGAAAATATCAGTCTTCAGTCAGGTACTTCCTAAGAAGCACATTTTAAGAGAGGTTGCATTGGTTAAGGATTACTTCAGAATTTCAGAACTACAATTATTCAAACACAATGAGAAATAAAGAAATGCAAGCATGCATTGAAATAGGCATTCAATGAGAAACAATGATCACAGAAATTTAACTGAATAAGTAATTTGTCAGGCTTCACAGCTTTGGATTTGTTTGTAGTAGTGAGTACTTTGGTTGCATCTTTCCCTTGGATTGCTATGCACTTTGAAAATAATAAATAATGACTTTTGCAAAGGATACTTGAAATTGATAGCACTACATAAAGGACTAAAATAAATTAAAATATCAAGTGATCATTCGTTTGGAATTTAAATGCATTCTTCTACACTAATTCTGTTTTGTTTACTTTTCTGTGTAAACAATTCATCTACAAAGAAAGCAGACTGTAAATCAGAACAAATTTCTTTTAAAAAGAAAATTGTAGATTTGTACTGAATTGCCCTTGAGTGAAATGTTAATTTCTTTTTTCTGTCTCACATTATTCCTGTAAGTAACAAATTACATTTAATAATTGCTAATGCATATCCCACAATAAAACTAATATGAAAGAGAGTTTCTAGATTTAACTATAGACAATATTTAGATAAGGCATTGTCTACTTGGGTTACAGAGGCAGGCAGATTTCTGAGTTCGAGTCCAGCCTGGTCTACAGAGTGAGTTCCAGGACAGCGAGAGCTATACAGAGAAACCCTGTCTTGAAAAACAAAAGTAAAACCAAACAAACACCAAAAAATACAACAACAACAACAAAAAGATAAGGCATTGCACWAATTTAAAATATATTTGAAAAGATATTAGGAGTGGCATAGTTGAGTCCTCAGGTAGTACTGTGTTTAATTCTCTGAGGCACCTCCAGATTGATTTCCAGAGTGGTTGTACCAGTTTCTAATCTCTTCAGAAATGAAGGAGTGTTCCTCTTTCTCCCCATCCTCTTAAGCATGTGCTGCCACCCGAGTTTTTGATTTTAGCCATTCTGATTTGTGTAAGGTAGAATCTCAGGGTCATTTTAATTTGCATTTCCCTGATCACAAAGGATTTGGAACATTTCTTTAAGTACTTCTCAGCCATTCAGGATTCCTCTTTTGTGAATTTGTGAATTCTCTGT
>BDUI01010509.1:7504-29615 GCA_002335545.1 Apodemus speciosus
AAAAAAAAAAAAAAATCCAGGGTCTCACACATGCAAAGCAAAAGATGTTATGTCGTCTAGGCTAGCCTTGACCTGGTGACTATCTCTCAAGTGCTGGTGACAAAGTTGAAGGATGAAGGCTGAGGTGGGAAGGTATGAAGATTAGGTTAGCCTGAGCTACCAAGTGACACTGTCTCAAAACAAAAGTGACTAGACAGGGGGATACCTTTAATCTTAGCATGGAGGAAGCAGAAGTGAGTTTAAGGTCAGCCTGGTTCATAGTGAGTTCCAGACTAGGTAGAGGTACATAGTGAGACTCTGTCCATGCCCCCAGCCCCTACAAAAAAGGAAAATAAAGTGGGAGCTTAGTAGTGGTTAAGAACACTTTGTTTTTCCAGAAGACTTAATTTTGGTTCCCAGCACCCAGGTCTGGAGACTCAGTTACCTGAAAGTCAAGCTCTAGGAGATTCAACACCCTCTCCTGGCTTCTACTGGCACCACATACACCTAAATAAAAATAAATCTTAAAGGGGGGGAAAATAAGAACAAAAGATGGAAGATGGGGGTGCTGGGAAAGATGGCTCATTGGTTAAGAGCACTGCCTTTTTTTCTAGAGGTCCTGAGTTCAATTCCCAGCAACCACATGGTGACTCACAACCATCTTTAATGGGATCTGATGCCCTCTTCTGGTGTGTCTGAAGACAGTGACAGTGTACTCACAAAATAAATCTTTTTTTTTTTTAAAAAGGACGATAGACCTGTGAGGTAGCTCAGGGCTTAGGCGCTTGTTACAAAGCCCAAGCTAAAGGGGAGGAGAAACTGACCCTTGCATCACTTCTCTGACCTCYACGAGCAGAATGTACAACGCGGACATGCATACAAAATAAACACATACATTCAAAAATATTGAAAACTTTGTTTTGGAATTTTTGTTTTTGAAATGGGTTTTGTTTGTTTGTTTGTTTGTTTGTTTTTTGTAGCCCTGGCTGTTCTCATACTTTGTAGACTAGGCTGGCCTTGAACTCAGAGATCTACCTGCCTCTGTTTCTTGCTGGATTAAGTGCTAGATTAACCTGGTAAGGTTCTGGGGGATAGAAACATATTTTAAGAAAAAAACAGCTTACCTGGCAGATCTCTGAGTTTGAGGCCAGCCTGGCAGGTATGCCAAGTTCAGGACAACTAGGCCTGTATACAGAGACCCTTTCTCTTCGGCCCTCTATTCCAAACCACTACAGCTGACTTTTCTCTTTCTTTCTTTCTTTCTTTCTTTCTTTCTTTCTTTCTTTCTTTCTTTCTTTCTTTCTCTCTCTCCCCCCTCCTCTCTCTCTTTCTTTTTAAGATTTTTTTTATTTATTGTATACTGTAGTTATCTTCAGACACACCAGAACCGGGCATCAGATCTTGTTACGGATGGTTGTGAGCCACCATGTGGTTGCTGGGATTTCAGCTCAGGACCTTCAGAAGAGCAGTCAGTGCTCTAACCGCTGAGCCATCTTTCCAGCCCCCTCGTTTTTGAATTTTTGTTTAGGATTTTTGTTTGTTTGCTTGCTTGTTTATTTTGGTGCTATGAGGGATTGAGTGCAAGGTCTCTACTGTCAAGCTGTGTTCCCAGCCCACACTCAACCTTTTTTCTGGTCTCACTGTGTAACTCTAGTTAGCCTGGAACTCCTTATGTAGATCTGGCTAGTTTCAGAAATCCACCTGCCTTTGCCATCCGAATGCCAGGATTAAAGGCCTATGCCACCATAYCTGACAGAGCCTCCTTGTTTGTTTGTTTTTCTGAGACAGGGTTTCTCTGTGTAGCCCTGGCTGTCTAGGCTGGCCTCAAACTCAAATCCACCTGTCTCTGCCTCCCAAGTGCTGGAATTAAAGGCATGTGCCACCACTGCCTAGCCTGACAAAACCTCTTGAAGCTAGAGTTACTGGGGTTTGTGAGCCAATCAGTGTGGCTGCTGGGAACTGAACTGTATATCTTTTTGAGACAAGGTCTCTTGCACCTTAGGTTTGTCTTAAACTGCTGATCCTCATGCCTTCACCTGAGTGCTGGGATAATAGGACTGCATCACACTGCTCATTAAGGATGTCTTAATAACAAAAATAGAGGGAGCCCTTGAAAGGGGCAGTCCTTCAGTCACATTAATAGTGTTCGAGTTGAAGGTTGTTCTGGTTAATTGTTGCATGACTGTAGGAACTGGTCCAGGTGGAATGAGGGCCCCTTGAGAGAAAGAGGATTGAGATTTTCTTTTAACTTCACAGTAAACACTATTTTCTTTTTCAATATGTGAGGGTTTGCCTGCATATACGTATATGCACCCAATGCATGCAGTGTCCTCAGAGGCAAGAAGGCTATCAGATCTCCAGGAACTGGAGTTATAGATGGAGATGGCCGTGAGCTGCTGTGTGGATGCTGGGAGCTGATCTAGCCTAGAGAATTGAGATTTGGATGAGGGCTTTTGATCGCTTGTCAAAGTTTAAATTGCTGGCAGCTGGCTTGGCTGCTTTTAGATTGCAGGAATCTGTGGTGGAATCAAAGGTGAAGGCAGACACTGCTGAATACTGCACAGTGCTGGCCCCTGAAAGCCACATTTGCTGTAAGCGAGCATGCCCCTTACCTCAGGGCCGTTCCCGTGTTGGGAGGGAAGGCTTGATGATTCTCTGGTTTGTTATTCGGCAGGAGAGTGTTGCAAACATTACCTTGTATGTAATTAGAGGTGGGAAGATGTACAGCACACCATAGATTTGCAATCTTGCTTCAATAATAAAGGGAGAGAATGTGTTCCTTGTCCACTTGTAAGTTCTTAATCGCAGTGCCTCCCTCAGCCCTCAGCTTCTCAGAGAGGCTGGTTGGTGTCTGTTGTGGGTTGCTCTGATGCTGTTTTGTATTCTGATGTTGATTCTGCTTCCTCAAGAGGGGTTGCCCCTGACTAGCAGCCCATCACGTACTCAGGTGATCTCATGAACCTTCTCCCCATTTTAACTGGTCAAAAAAGGCTAGAGCCTGTGATTGGGCAGTGGAGTTTTGAGTGGGGCTAGAGGTTTGAAAAGGTGCCGGGAGAGAGGCAGAAGAGTATGAGGGGAAGAGGAGTCATGATGGACCAGAGCCTCGTGGCCAGGAGAGCAAGGGAACAAATTAGTATAGCGTTAGATCTGCCCAATCTAGGCTTATAGCTTATAATTATAATAACTGGGTTGTGCATTTTTTCTATAAGCTTATTTGAGTTGGAAATTCCAGCAACTCGTCCTGGTGTCTGAGCTTCAGTCCCAACCCTGGAGACAGGTGTAGATTTTATGTGGAGTGATGTGGCGGGGCCTGGGGGCCTCTTGCTAATTTTGTTTCTACCTAAGAATCTTTTATTTAGGATGTGTCTCTGCTCCTGGAAGGGCTGCTGTTCAGTTCTGGACATGCAGACCTGGGCTCACACAGAGAGAGGGAGGCTTGCTGGGTAGGTCTGGCAGCCTAGCGCTGCCATTATTAACAGATCATTAGTTCTTTTGTTTGTTTTGTCCAACTGAATTGAGTGCCATCTCCATCCATTATAGTTAAGTATGGAGGGCCCAGGGAGGGTACAGTGCGTGCAGGTAGGCCAGGTATGGTCCTTAGCAGCCTGATGGAGCCTCCTGAGTCGACTTAGTCGGCCTATTGGTGGGCATCAGAGAATGAAATTAGGCAACCTTGGTTGCTAAGGCAAGCCCGTGTGTTTTCTGCTCAGCACTGACTGTGGTAATCAGAAGGTTGACTGGATGCTGGAATGAAGACAGAAAACTGAGCTGCAGCTTTCTTTGATGCTGTAGCCCAATGAATACCTCAATTCCTGTGGCTAGAGGAGCTTGCTCCCCCCTCCCCTTTCCTCTTCCTTCCTCTTTCCTTCTCACAGTGTCTCAACAATGTAGCCAAGGCTGGCCTTGAACCCTGTATCCTTAGGTCTCCTAAAGGCCGGGATTACAGGTTGGTACCATCACCCTGTTCATGCAGTGCTGGGGTGGGAACCCAAGCCCCCTTTCCCCCATTGCTGTTCCTGACCTCTCCAGCTGAGCTCCAGCCACAGCCTCCAAGTGTTTTTTTGTTAAGAGTCCTTCAATCACCGGGGCCAATTGTCTTCTACCTAAAAAGCATTTAGAATAGAGTATAGTGAGTTGTTTTCCTCTTGTTATCTTTGTGGGCTTCTAGATTTGTATTTAGCTGTGCTGAATCCCTTTTATGTATGATTTATATCTTGTATATAAGACAAAACAGGTTCAAATTTGCTACGGAGGGCTTCACAGCAGTAGCACAGCTGAGGTTGCTCACTGACACCACTCTGGCTGCCCTGGATTTCTTACACTGTAGATTATCTGTAGGTTCTGGCCAGCCCTCGATCATTTGAATTATCCCATTTTTGCTTTCTTAGGCTTTGTGTGTGTTTGTTCATGTGTTTGCGTACTGATAGCTGCTTGTGAGGGCCTCGCGGCTAGTGTAAGGTGAGCACCCTCAGTTGTTTGTCACCTTAATTTTTGAGACACTGTCACTCACAGAACCTGGGGTTTGCTCTTTCAGGTAGTCTGGCTGGCCAGCCAGTATCAGTAAGTGCCTGTCTTTCCTCCCCACTGGTGGCGTTACAGATCAACACTGACTGCTGTGTTTGATTTATGTGGCTGCCGAGGATCCAAACTCAGGTCCTGAACCACCTTCCCAGGGCAGTTCTTCATTTAAGAAGATCATTTATGGGGGCTGGAGAGATGGCTTAGTGGTTAAGAGCTCTGACTGCTCTCCCAAAGGTCCTGAGTTCAAATCCCAGCAACCACGCCGCTCACAACCATCCGTAATGAGAGCTGACTCCCTCTTCGGTAGTGTCTGAAGAGAGCTACAGTGTACTTACATATAAGAAACAAATCTTTAAAAAAAGATGATTTATTGTGTATATGTTGGAGTGTGCTGTATGTTTGTGTGCATGCCTTGAGTATGGATGCACAGGGCAGATAAGGATATCAAATGTCCTGTTCTGTTCTTCTCCACCTATTTCCCTTGAAAAGGGCTAGAGCTGGACCTGGAGGTAGATTGGCAGCCAGCAGATCCTCCTATCTTAACCTCCTATAGGACTGGGGTTTAGAATGGGTTTAGAATCCTCCATTTTCCAGGATTTTTTTGATGCAGTTAAGACCAAGGAGCAGAGTGTTGCCTTTTTATTTATTTATTTACTTGCTTATTTTAAAAAAAAAAAAAGGACAGGGTTTCTCTGTGTAGGTTTCTCTGTGTAGCTCTGGCTGTCCTGGAACTCACTCTGTGGAGCAGGCTGGTCTTGAACTCAGAAATCTGCCCACCACTGCCTGGCGAGTGTTGCCATTTTACAAAGTTATCTGGAGTTCAGTATTTGTTCACAGTTCTTCTAAGTTGGGATGTTTTCTTTTTTCTTTTTCAAAGATTTATTTATTATATGTAAGTTAGCTGTCTTCAGACACACCAGAAGAGGGCGTCAGATCTCATTGCAGATGATTGTGAACCACCATGTGGTTGCTGGAATTTGAACTCAGGATCTCTGGAATAGCAGTCAGTGCTCTTAACCTCTGAGCCATCTCTCCAGCCCCTGGGATGTTTTCTTAAGTTTTTTTGTTTGTTTGTTTCTGAGACAGGATGCCATTACTAAAACCTAATTTTTGTGTGTGGGTTTTTGCTTGCATATATGTGTAACATGTATGTGCAGTGCCTACAGAGGCCAGGAGAGGATGTTGGATCCCTTGGAACAGGGTGGTTGTGAGTCACCTTGTTTTGCTGGGAACCGAGTCTAGGTCCTCTGCAAGAACAGCAAGTTCTTAACTGCTCAGCCAGCTCTGCAGCCGCTGTTTTTCTTATTATTATTAACACTGATACTGTTTTATTCCAGTGATACTTAGGATGTCTCCGAGGATGAAGAACTCTTGGCTAGAATAAATACCATGTTAAAGCTTTGCATCAGTAGTTGTAGTTTAAGGGCTTTAAGCCTTAGCTAGCACCAGGGCCACCCACTGGGAGACAGGAGCCACAGCCTCTGCAGCAGCAAGACTAAGGGCCCTTGGCCCAAGCCCCCTGGTGTTGGATTTAAAATGCATATGTATTATTCTGCATGCGTGTTTATGGTATTTGGGAGGGATGTGAGTGTAGCATGGCACATGTATGGCCATCAGAGGGCCAGCCTTTGTTTGTGTCCTTATGTATTTTGGTCAGTCTGTCGGGCTTGGTTTGTGTGGCAGAGTCCTTTATAACCCCCCCCCCTTTAATTTTTTTTTTTTTTTTTAAATTTTGGACAGGATGCCCAAGCTGGCCTCAGAATGATCTCCAGTTTCAGCCTTGAGAGCACTGGGATTACAAACTTGTGTCAACACCCAGGGCCTACAGCTCTGTCTAAATTCTACTTATGTGTGGTCTGTGTCTGTGAGAGTATGTGCTACACATGTGTAGGTACCCGAGGAGACCAGAAGAGGGCGCCAATCTCCTGTAGCTGAATCTATTTATTTATTCATTCATTCATTCATTCATTCATTTATTTATTTATTTATTTATTTATTTATTTTTGGTGGTTTTTCAAGACAGGGTTTCTCTGTGTAGCCCTGGCTATCCAGGAACTCACTCTGTAGACCAGGCTGGCCTGGAACTCAGAGATCCGCCTGCCTCTGCCTCCCAAGTGCTGGGATTACAGGCGTGCGCCACCACGCCCAGCCCTCTGTAGCTGAATTCTTAGTGGCTGTGAGCCACCTGATGTGGGTGCTGGCAAGGGCCCTCAGTTCCTTTGCAAGATCTCAGCGAGTATTCTTAGCCACTGCACAATCTCTCCTGTTCAGTTCTATGTCTTTTTGAAGTGACATTGAATGTTGCATGTATTCTAGCCCTGGGAAAATCCTCTTGTAGTCCCTATGCCAAGTGGCCCTTCCAACCATCCTTAAACCTGTTCTGGATTTGTCCTGTTGCATGGGTGTCTGTACACCACAGTTTTGTCTGCTGCTGCCTGAGGAGGCCAGAAGAGAGTAGATTTCTCCCAAAATAGAATTACAGAATGTTGTAAGCCACCGTAAGTGCTGGGAATTGAATTGAATTCTCTGGAAGAGCAGCACAT
The DNA here is from genome assembly GCA_002335545.1 of Apodemus speciosus. Taxonomy (NCBI): domain Eukaryota; kingdom Metazoa; phylum Chordata; class Mammalia; order Rodentia; family Muridae; genus Apodemus; species Apodemus speciosus. The sequence continues at coordinate 14,548 of BDUI01010509.1, forward strand.
ATTTTTTAACTTCCAAGCTACCTCTCCAGCCTGCATAAACACACTTCACAGAAACTTCATGATCATGATTTGTGAGATTTTATAAAGATTTGACTTGTTTAGAGTAGTGTACTTGGGGTTAAAGCCAGCCACAGCTTAACTTTTAACTCTGGGTATTTTCCGTGCCTGGAAGAATTCAGGCTGTGGTTAGTTTTCACATCTTTGGATTTGATTTTAGTTATTTGCCACAGAATGTGTTATATTAAAAATACCGGGGGGGGGAGGGGGGAGATAAAAAGGGCTGGAGAGATGGCTCAGCACGGTTAAGAGCACTGCACTGGCTGCTCTTTCAGATGTTCTGAGTTCAAACTCCAGCAACCACATGATGGCTCACAACCATCTGTAATGGGATCCTATGCCCTCTTCTGGGGTGTTTGAAGACAGCTAAAGTGTATTCATATAAAAATAAATAAACCTGTTTAAAAAAATACTGTTTTTTTTTAAAAGATTTATTTATTATATATAAGTACACTGTAGCTGTCTCCATACACACCAGAAGAAGGCGTCAGATTTCATTACAGATGGTTGTGAGCCACCATGTGGTTGCTAGGATTTGAACTCAGGACCTCCGGAAGAACAGTCGGTGCTCTTACCTGCTGAGCTATCTCACCAGCCCAAAATACTGTTTTATTATGGAGTAAAAGTAAACTCGTGGGGCAGTGTATGAAAGCCCTTTCCGCACACCTGGCGACCTGAGTTTATCCTCAGGACCCACATGGTAGAAGGAACGAGCCAACGCTTGTAAACTTGATCACCACAGGCATACCATGGTGTGCATACGTGCCCACCTCCCTCCCCCCAGTTCCACCAAACACATAAAATAATAATTAAAAAACAACCAGTGGGGGCTGGAGAGATGGCTCAGTAGTTAAGAGCACTGCCTTTTTTTCTATAGGTCCCGAGTTCAAGTCCCACCAACCACATGGTGACTCACAACCATCTTTAATGGGATCTGATACCCTCTTCTGGCATGTCTGAAGACAGCGACAGTGTACTCATATACATAAAATAAATAATTAAAAAAAACCAGAACAGCTAACCAGTGTTGCATGCCTGTAACCCCAGCACTTTGGGAGGCAAGGGGGAGGGTGGCAAGTTCAAGATCCGCCTGGGAGAACTTAGGCAAGATTTTCTTAAACCATGAAAAGGGGCTGGGGCGTGGCATGGCTAGAGGTAGGACATTGCCCATCATGCCCACGGCCCTGGGTTTTATTTGCTCCTACACCAGAACAGAAGACCTGGAGGAGCTTCCCAAAGAAATGAGCCCGAGGACATCCATCTCCTGCCCACTGCCTTGAGTTTACTCATCCTCTTGTATTTTCTTCCTGGAGCATTTCTGGGAAACATCAGGCATGTAGTAATTTAGCTATGTATTTATCTAAACTAGTTACAAGTAGGTAGACCAGATTACTCCTCCCTTTCCCATATCTTAAGGTACCGTGATTATTTTTTTCTTGCTTGCCCTTTTTTTTTTTTTTTTTGGAGACAGGATCTCAGTCTAACTCTGGCTGGCCTGGACCCTACTTTGTAGGCAAACTGACCTGAAATTCAGAAAGACCCATCTGCCTTTGCCTCGTGCGTGCTGGATTAAAGGTTCTTCTTCTTTTTAAAGTTTTGTTTTGAAATTTTTACTTATGTGTGTGGGCATCTAGATGTGATGTCTGTTCTATGTGTGCCTGTGTGCAGGAGGTCCCTGTGGAGTCCATAGGAGGGACATCAGATCCCCTGGGCCTGGAGTTAGAGGAGGGTGTGAGCTGCCTAATGTGGGAACTGGGACTGGACTTGACCTTCTCTGTTTTGTTTTTTGAGACAGAGTCTCTATACATAACTCTGGCTGTCTGCTGTATACATCAGGCTGGCCTCAAATGCACAGAGATCTGCTTCCTAAGTGCCAAGATTAAAGGTATACTCCATTATACCATGCTAACTTGGATCCTTAGCACATCTTCTAAGCAGTATATTTGTTTTTTAAACGTATTTTTTACTTAGGTGTGTGTGTGTGTGTGTGTGTGTGTGTGTGTGTGTGTGTGTCTGTCTGTCTGTCTGTCTGTCTGTCTCCATCTCTGTGTTGGGTAAGTATGAGAGTACAAGTGTCTGTGTCTGGAGTTACAGGAGGGTGTAGTGTAAGCTATTCAATATGGGTGCTGGTAGTTGAACTCTAGTCCTCTACAAGAGCAGCCAGTGCTCCTAACCACCGCACTGCCTTTCTAGCTTTCAAGTATTGGCTTTTGAGATACATTTTCCCTTAACCTAGGCTGCCCCAAACATGTTGTAAACCCTGATCTTGCCTCTACCTTCCAAGTGCTGACACTGATCTGTGTATAGACATCCTTCTGCAACACAACCTTGTATAGGTGACTCCCAGTTGAGTTCTAGTCTCTTTCTTTGGGAAGAAACTGCATGGTCTGGTGACAGTAACACTATTAGGACTACGAGCTGCTACCATCGGCCGACCTGCTTAGCTTTTAAGATGTTGTGTAGGGCCCCTCTGTGATATCTGCACTCTCTCCTTGCCCTACTTTTGGCCTCTGAAGCCTTGCTCCTCTCTGATGAGCCACCTCTGCAGCACTCTGTAACCACCACGCTGTGCTGTCGGTTTGACTCTAACTGGGTCGTGTTGATTGCTAGGCAGTTCTGAAGGTCTTCTGGAAAGTCTTTTTGGCCAGTCTTGGCACTTTGTCCTTGAAATTTGTGCCTATCGTCTGTGTTGTAACTAGTGTGGCTGAAAGGCCTCACTGGTGTGATGGAGCTAGGGGAGGGCCTTAGCTGTTGACTGGTGGGCACTTGCAGCCTAGACAGGCAGCTTGTAGGCACAGAGTAGGGTAGCTTGTAGTTTGCATGGTGCTTTGAGAACTGTATGTAGCTGCTTCTGCTCTAAAGACTTGTGTTGTCCACTTGGGTGTCTGAGCTTTTCTAAATGTTCATTTGTCTCTTAAGTGCATTCACTTTTCATTGCGTGGAGGGGGCCACACATAACATACCTGAGGTGACATGCCTGACAGACAGTTTGCAGGAGTTGGCTTTTCGCACCTTTAGCCCTGAGCCATTTTGCTGGCTGCTCCTTCTAGAAATATTTTTTTTTTTTCCCCGAGACAGGGTTTCTCTGTGTAGCCCTGGCTGTCCTGGAACTCACTCTGTAGACCAGGCTGGCCTAAAACTCAGAAATCTGCCTGTCTCTGCCTCCCAAGTGCTGGGATTATAGGCGTGCGCCACCACCACCCGGCTCTAGAAATATTTAACAGTTCTGTCCATGTACATAATATATTTTGATTATTCTTACTCCCCCTTCACCCTGTCAACATTCCTACTGAATCTTTCCAACAAGTCCCTTCTTGGCTCAGGGTTGCTTTTGTTGTCATTGTTTGTTTTGTTGCTGTTTGATAACAGCCCATTGCCTCTAATTAAAGTTGCTTGTTAAAAGTATGTTTGTGTTGTGTGATAGTGATTGTTCCATACTCTGGTGCGTGGGCAACTTACCAATGGTTGCAGCATTGAAGAAAATGACTTCCTTTTCCACAACAGCTATTAACTACTAAGAGGGCCTCAGCTAGTGCGGGACCTCAGAAGCCACTCCTCCTTCTAGCTAAAATGTTGGCAGACCCCGAGCAGTGTAGGTCTTGTGCAGGTAGCCCCAGCTGCTGTGAAGTTATGAGTGCAGTGGCCCTCATCAGGTGTAGTAGCATCAGGAAGACATGCTTTCACAGTGTTCTGTGCTGGTCCCTAGACCTCGGAGCCAGTGACTAGATGTCCCATTTAGGGCCATGTGCTTAGTAAGCACTTATTTTCAGCACTTGGACTGGTTATGAGTCTGCATTAACCCAAGCCCACTGCAGACAGAAGCGTCTCTGGCCAGGGTTGAGAGCACTCACCACTCTTCCTTGCGACCTCATAATTTTCTCTGCAGGGTCCTTGAGGGTCGGAGCTCCTACCTTTTTTCCTTTTCCCAACCTGAAGGGTTGATATTTTGGTTCATTTGTATGTGCGTTTGATTTCTTTTTGTCTGTGGTGTATATGCATGTGTGTGAGGGGAGAGGAGGAGAGTGTGTCCTGCTCTGTCACTCGCCTCAGTCCTTGCACAGGTGCACTTTCAATGAAGCTGGAGCCAGGCAGTGAGCAGAACACCTTAGCCAGCCATCCTCCTGTCTCTGACCTACACAGTGCTGGGGTTACAGGCCTTCTGGAATGAGTGTTGGGGAGGCAGTGTTCCTGCTTGATTAGCAAGTGTTCTTACCCACTGAGCTAGATCCACCCTGCGTAGTTGTTAAAGGGCTACAGCCTAGACTTCCTGAGTGCATGCCTGATGACACAGTTTTTTCTTTTTTCTTTTTTCTTTTTTTTTTTTTTTTTTTTTTTTTTTTTTTTTTTTTTTTTTTGGTTTTTTCGAGACAGGGTTTCTCTATGTAGCCCTGGCTGTCCTGGAACTCACTCTGTAGACCAGGCTGGCCTCGAACTCAGAAATCCGCCTGCCTCTGCCTCCCAAGTGCTGGGATTAAAGGCGTGCGCCACCACGCCCGGCGACACAGTTTTTTCTTTTTTCTTTTTTCTTTTTTTTTTTTTTTTTTTTTGGTTTTTTCGAGACAGGGTTTCTCTATGTAGCCCTGGCTGTCCTGGAACTCACTCTGTAGACCAGGGTGGCCTGCACACCATCAAGTTCCACGGTTTTCTTGATTTCTTCTTTTTCTTTCCCTGCCTTTCTTCCTCTTACAGCATTGGCTGGCCTGGAGCTGGCTCTGCAGACCCAGTCTAGCCTCCCTCTCACAGTGCTCCTGCCTCCGTCCTCACCAGGGCTTGGGGATAGCGCCCGTGTTTTGTTGAACATTTCTACCCAAACATAGTAGCTTGTTAATCTTATGTTTAGGTTATGTTTAATTTTTTATTACATTTGCGTGCATGGGGAAGAACATGTTATCCCACCCACGTAGCGATCAGGGGACAACTTGAGGAATGCAGTTGTTTCTCTCCTTCCAGGTGTGGACCCTGAGGTGTGAAGGAAGGTCATTAGGCTTTGTGTAGCTCATTCTGGCCTTTTACCTCCACCTGGGTCACTTGTGTGTGCCACCATGCTCAGCGTTGCGTTACATTTTGAGTTCTAGTGCTGGGGGTAATACCCAGTGTCTGCGGTGTGTTAAGTATGAGCTCTGCTGCTGAGCGGCCCGTCTCACCGCCTGCTCTAGTTTATTTATAAAGCCCGGCATGCTTTGGTGTTGGAGTGCAGCCAGGGGAATGAGCATGTGCCTAGCTTGTCTGAGCGTTGGAATCTACATACAAACTAAGTAAAAGCTTGACTTCTGTGACAAATGCCTGTAATCTAGCACTTGGAACATAGAGATAGAGGGGAATTAGGAATTTAAGGTCATCTTTCCTCTATATAGAAAGTTTTAGGCCAGCCTGAGCTATAATAGAAAATCCTGCCTTGAAAAACCAACCCTAGGATTGGGGAGACTAGTGGATAAATCTGAAAACTTGCTGGACATGCATGAGAACCTGAGTTAGAGTTCCAGTGTCCTTGGGGTAAGCTGAACTGTGGCCTCTTGGAGGGCCTAACACTAGTGCTGTGGAGGGACAGACAGGAGGATCCCTAGGGCTTTCTGGGTGCTATCCTAGCTCTAGGTTTGGAGAGAGAGAGAGGCTCTATTGTAAGGGACAAAGTGGGAAGTGATGGAGCAGGGCACCCAACACCACCGCTGTTCTCCACATGCGCCCACAGAGACACACACAGTTACGTGTGTAGTGTGTAGAGAGTACACACTTCCAAAATGGAGCATATACCCAGAATGTGAGTCCCCGTTTGCTTCCAGAACTGCAGAAGAGTCTAATCTAGGCTGGTGGTCCATGTCTGTTGTCCTAACACTTGGGAGGTGGATGCCAAAGGATTTGAATTTTGGGGGCCAGAAAACCCTGACAACCTGCCCCCTGTCTATGCACACCGTGTCATCTGTGTTGTGCTCCAGCACCCTACTGCAGTCCTGCTCCCCTTGCACGCTCTATAGGAAGAAATGAAACAGGGGACATAGGGGAAAACAGAAACACCTTCGGTGTGTCTGTCCTCTCAAAGCCTGCTGATTTTGTATTGGGAAGTTGGAGTGAGTTGTTTTGGTGCCTTGGCTTGGCTACCTTGGAAGACAGATGTGTCCTGCTGTGAGCAGGCCCTTTTGTGAGCAACTTTATCCCTACTACCAAGTATTTAACTGCTGAGATCATCCATTTCTTGGGCTAAAACTAAAAAGGTTTTCTGATCTTATAGATAGTTGAAGTATTGCTTACACCAAGGAACTGTCACAATTTGAAAAGATAAGCCAAGACTGATTTCCAGACACTACAAGAAAAAAGGAGGGGAAAATGGTAAGACATTTTTTTCCTTTGGTCATCAACACTTTTCCTTCAGTTATGTACAGAGATAGCATGTCCCCAGAGCATTTGATGCTGCTAGCATTTTATCTTAGACATTTGAATTCTCTAAAATAATTACGTGTCACGATGTGAATACAGTAGTCCCCCCTTAGCTGTGTTCTCAATTCCCGCGGTTTCAGTTACCTGCGGTCCACCGCAGTCTGAAAACATTAAGTGGCAATTTCCAGAAAGAAAAAATTGATAAGTTTTAAATTGTGCGCCGTCCTGATGCCTGCGTCATTCACCCCACTTCATCTCATCACGTAGGCATTGTATCATCATCACTTCATCACAAGAAGAAGAAGGGTGAGTAGGACGATGCTACTCGGAGGGAGACAACATTTACACTCCGTCCTGTCTAAGCCCTTCCTGTGCCCGATTGACCGATTAACTACCGTGCCTATGTGCGTAGAGGTCAAACCCAGACCGTATTGGTTTTGATGCTGTCCGCGGTTTAAGGCTTCCATTGGGGTCTTGGATGTGTACCCCGCGGATAAGGGGGGACTACTGTAGTGTAGCGATACGTAGAGTGCCCCATTCCCGCAGGGGCCTGGAGAGTCTCCTCTCAGGTCCTGGGTCACGAGCCCATAGACTGTCTTCTGAAGGATGGAATGGTACTGCGGTGAGGGTGGGCTGCTGGCTGTCCTTGCATCATTTTTAGCGTAGTTTTCGCATTTCCAGCGTCCCATGAGAATTTTTGTGAATGATGATCGCCATGTGATGGCAAAGCATTCTTCAGTGTACCCAACACAAGAGGAGCTGGAGGCTGTCCAGAACATGGTGTCCCACACCGAGCGGGCCCTCAAGGCTGTTTCTGACTGGATCGATGAGCAGGAGAAAGGCAACAGTGAGCTCTCTGAGGCAGAAAATATGGACACGCCCCCGGACGATGAGAGCAAAGAAGGGGCTGGGTGAGTCTCAGTGTCTCTGTCTCTGTCTGTCTCTGTGTTTGTGTGTATGTATGTGTATATGTTTGTTGAGGAGGGCTTAGATCTTTTCAGGCAGGGTTTCATGTAGCTCAGATTTACTATCGCACTATGTAGCCAAGCCTGCCCTTGAACTCCTGCTGCTGCCTGCCTCTGTCTTGCCTAGCTTAGCTAGTGTTTTTTTTTTTTTGTGACAGGATCTCACTGGATAGCCTGTGCTGGCTTTAACTTATAGTCCAAGGTAGCATCAAAATCACAGAGGTCCTTCTGCCTCAGCCCCCTGAGAGCTGGGATTACAGGTCTGTGTCACCATGTGGCACAGCTAAACTAGCATCTCTTCTAAGAAGTGCCAACCTCTCTGGGTTCTGGCTAGGTCGGTTTCCCATTGAGCTCGACTTTTATCTGTCTCTCAGGGAACAGAAGGCGGAACACATGACTAGGACCCTGAGGGGCGTGATGCGGGTCGGCCTGGTAGCCAAGGGTCTTCTGCTCAAGGGGGACTTGGATCTGGAGCTGGTTCTGCTCTGTAAGGAGAAGCCCACAACCGCCCTTCTGGACAAGGTGGCTGACAACCTGGCCATCCAGCTCACTGTGAGTTGTCGTCACCACCACCACCACCATGCCAGGGTGGGGAGGGGTCCTAGCTCTTGTGGAGAAGAAATGGTCAGAGGAAGGGAGGGCCATCTGCCGTGTGCCCGGGAGCAGGGTCCCTCTTGCACTGTCCTTGTGCTCACCTTGATAACAGGCAGGACACTGGAGCCATGGAGCATCTGTGGGAATCATCTGCTGTCTGTAGTGGTGACCAGTCTGCTAATTATTAAAAGCCCGTGCTCCTACCTGTGAAGCCTGGGCTATTTGGCAAGAAATATGTAGGCTGTGTGGAATGGGGGAGTCAGACATGGACATACTTAACTCCATTCATCTGGCTGCAGCTGGAGGGAGTCCAGTGGTTGAGTAGAGAAAGAGAAGGAGGAAGAGTGTGGTCATGGTGGCTCGTACCTGTAATCCCAGCATTTAGGAGGCCGAGTCAGGAAGATTATATCTTGGACAGGGAAGTCATGTCCAGCCTGGGCTGTAGAGTAAGACCCTGGCTCGAAAAACAAATAGACAGACAAACAACCTCAGTCATTTCTTCTGTTACTAAAATACTGCATAAATGATGGTCTTTAATATTTAACATTTACTAAGCCAGATCCTGAGTCAGATATATGTTTATCTCTCTCCCCTACTTTCTTTGAGAGTCTGCCCATTTGGGCTCACTTTCTTTGACATTTGAGAAAGAATCTCATATAGCCCAGGCTGGCCTTAACATCTCTTTTTTCTTCCTCCAGAGCGCTAGGATTATAGGAGTGGGTCTCCCTGGCCAGTTGCAGTGACTGACATCACACTTGTCTGAGTGCGGTGTGATGTGACACTCAGAGTGTAGAAGCCGGTCCCAAGGCAGCTGGGACAGCGAGGCTTCCTCACTGCCGTAGTCTGCATGCTTAGAACAGATAGCAGACAGAAATTCAGAATTGGTTTTAAGTTGCAATGAAAAATATCTCTGTATGCCAGTAAACATTTCCATAATGTGTTGGGTACATACATGCTCAGGACAGTAGTGTGAGTTGAGATGTGGAGGAGCAATTGTAGAAAGTTAGAAACCTGAGAACTGCTGAAGGTTTCTCATAGCTGTGAGTTCAGTTATAATTATGTCTTTTTTTTTTTTTTTTTTTTTTTTTTTTGGGGGGGGGGGTCGAGACAGGGTTTCTCTGTGTAGCCCTGGCTGTCCTGGAACTCACTCTGTAGACCAGGCTGGCCTCGAACTCAGAAATCCCAAGTGCTGGGATTAAAGGCGTGCTGGGATTAAAGGCGTGCGCCACCACCGCCCGGCTAATTACGTCTTTTTAAAGATTGTTACATAGAGCACATTGGTAAATATTTTAGAAGAAAAAGCTTTGTGAAGAGCTGTTCTTTAGGCAGTAGTGATGCAAGTGGTGGCTATCTTGCAATGTGCATGTAGCGTGCCGGGTGAGCTTGCCCAATTCCATTCCTAGTCCATGCTCATATGCTCATTGTATCTGCGGAGCCTGACAGCTGCCATGCCCGCTCTCCCTAAGGGMTTTTGGACATCTGGAGATGGGGAAATGAGCACGCCTTGGCTGCCAGGAATGCTTTAAACACCCCATGTGATGCAGGACAGCCTCTCAGCAGGAAATTACCTGGTCCAGAAGGTGAACCATGCAGATTGAGAAATCTACTTATCAGTTTCCAGGGCACGTGTCTTCTCTACAGTATATGCACTTTACTTCTTTTAATAGAAATGACAATAGAAACCTAATTTCCAGTTAGCACACACTAGCATATTAAAGCATTGGACTGCTGAACATGCTGTAGACTGCTCTGCAGGAGGACATGCCCCCATGCTTATCCTTGGCTAGAGGCTGGAGTAGCGCATGTGCTTTTCTTTCGCGTTGTCTGCTGATTGCTTTTCCCAGCGTGGATCCCCCTCTGTCATGGGCACTGGGCTTCCCACACACTGTATTGCGTGGCATGTTCTTCATTCTGCAGCCGTGAAGTGTTGGTATATTAGGTGCATGCTAGAAATTAGAACCTTAAGCCTTGAGGTAGCTCTGAAGTTGAGGTGGGGAGATCTGTATGGTAAGAGAGCCTGCCTCAGGAAATGAAGAAGGAAACTTTCTGTTGTTGTTTTGTTTTGTTTTAAATAGGTTCTCCCTTTGTTATCTTAGATGGGCTTTGAACTCAGTCTCAGGGTCCTGAGTGTTGGGATTATAGATATGCTAGCTGTTGATTTATTTATTTTAACACTGGATTCTCTTGTGTAGCTGTGGGTGCCTGGATCTTACTATGTGGTCTAGGTTGCAGGCTTGAGAACTTGCAGTGTTGTCCTCTTGCCTCCGTCTTCAGAGTGCTGGGGTCTCAGACTTGTACCCTGATGCTCAGTTTGAATCAGATCTTTGTTTGTTTTTAAATTAAGATTCACTGTTGTTGGTGCCACTCTGTTGCCCTGGCTGGCTCTAACCTCCTGAGCTCAAGTGACTCTTTGGCTTCAGTCTCCCAAGTCACTGGAATGGCTGCCACCGCATTAGCTCTTTCTACTGTATGCCCTTGATATATATGGTCTTGTTCAGTGGCTTGTGTAAGCTTTAACCTCATCGTCCTGACTCAGGCTCTTAAGTGCTGGGATTATAGGTATGACTACCACATGTGGTTCTCTACACTTTAATACTCCTAGTGGGAAATAGCTTCTTTAATTACAGGGTTAGAGGCCCAAAGACCTGGCCAGCCAAGGGCAGCTCCTGACGGACCAGATAGGGGCCCTCCTAACATTCATAGCCTGAGACTCAACAGAGTTTGTCAGAGTTGTTGATTGCCTTGCAGAGAAAGGGTTTTGAAAGCTACTTTTTTTTTCCTCCTCCAGACTGTAACAGAAGACAAGTATGAAATACTTCAGTCTGTGGATGATGCTGCGATTGTGATAAAAAACACAAAAGAGCCCCCCTTGTCCTTGACCATCCATCTGACCTCCCCTGTTGTCAGAGAAGAAATGGAGAAAGTATTAGCTGGAGGTAGGGAGGCCGAGAGAGGCCAGCAGAACATGGCAGACTTGGTGTTCCCTCTTGCTCAAATGTGCTATTCAGTTTTAGAGCGCTCTGGTTAGAGGGTGTCAGGGTAGCTCTGACTGCCTTTACTCTAAATTCATGTCTCCCCTCGGCCTTGTGTTTGGGAGTTTGACCAAGCAGTGGCACTAAAAGTGAGTAGCACTTTGCATGGGGAGTGCACCGTTTTGCTTCTCTTACTCCTCGAATGGTCTGGAATCTCCTTGTTAAACTTGTTTCCCTCTTGGAAAAAAGTGTGTCCCTGGGAATTTTCCAGTGTTGAAGTGGTTAGCAGCCACCAGATGGCTTCTGTGTGAACAAGCGGCACGCAGGAGCAGTGACCGGATGGCCCTGCGGCACAGTCTGGGTGTCTTGTTTGGCCTCTGCTTGTGGCACACTATGAGCTTTGGAGAGGCCAGGAGCAGCAGCAGAGTTTTGGATAAGGTTTTAAACTATTGTGCTGTCTTCCAGTCCAGTCTTTGCACTTCAGATTCTAAGTTAATGCGTCGTCCACAATTCACTGGTCTCCCTGGGGCCCTCCTGGGCCTGCTGTCAGGCCTTATCCAAATTCTTGATAGCTGGCAGAGCCAAACGACAGCCTAGTTGTACCGCAGCGGAGGCTGACTTGTCGATTCCCCCTTGGCACGTGTATCTGATGCCAGTGAGCAAAGCCCTCTTAGCTTATCCACTCAGGGACGCTGGACCTTTGACCAACAGGACTCTCTCTGTCAAGGCCTGGGGCTAGGGCAGTCCTGCCTGGTGGGCGGAGGTGGTCCCCTGTGCTACAGGTGGATGCCTGTTTGTGAGAAGCAGAGAGGGAGTTCATTTCCACTCCCCCACCTCTTTTTGTGGTTTTTGGTTTTTGGTTTTTGGGTTTTTTTTCTTTTGTTGTTGTTGTTTTTATTTTTCTTATTGTAAATTCCAGCCTAGCTAATTCGTGGGGAGGAAGCAAGGGAATGGTCTACTAGAAGATAGGGTTAGCCTATCTTTTCCCTTCCCTACTGATTGTTCCTTTTAGAGTAACTTTTCTTTTTTGATTTTGGTTTTTGTTTCTGTGGTTTAAAATTTGGGAGAGGGCCTCCCGATTTTTCTGACTTCCTCTCAGAGCAGAGCTGATGGCACTTTAGCCTCTTCTTCCCTTGTCCAGGGTGGACACAAATTGAGATTGTGGGAGACTCAGCTGCCCTTTAGGAAGCTGCCACATCCCCTTTGTACCTGACAGAACCCCTTGGTCAAACTGTGCCTTGTCTTCTTATTCCATCCATGAATAGAAACGCTATCAGTCAACGACCCCCCGGACGTTCTGGACAGGCAGAAATGCCTTGCTGCCCTGGCGTCCCTCCGACACGCCAAGTGGTTCCAGGTTTGCATTTTGTTCTTCTCTTTGTCTTTTGGTAGAGAATGCTTAAGTTTTGCAACATGGCTAACTTTGACCATAAAGTGTCCGTAACATTGACTGTAGCTGTGCCGATCTTGTTAGCACCTGTGGCGTGCAGCTGCTAACGGAGCGCGCCTCAATCCATTTGACTTGACAACCCTGAGCAGGCTCACGCCGAGCGTGGGCTGCTTTGCAGTAAGGGTAACAGGCTTCCACATACGCAGTGAATGAGATGCTGGCCACATACTTGGTGGCTGTTTACCCCTGCAATTGTGTACCCTTGGCAAAGCAGCACCATGAGACTCAAGTTGTTCATGTGTGCCTGGTGTCCTCCATGGTGCCCTGAGTATGAAGTCTGCACTTTCTTCCTGTAGGCCAGAGCCAATGGGCTGAAGTCATGTGTCATTGTCATCCGTGTCCTGAGGGACTTGTGTACCCGAGTGCCCACCTGGGGTCCCCTCAGAGGATGGGTAAGACACACTTGTAACTACAGCTGGGAGTAGTGTTTGTCCAGGCAGGCCCTTTCAGAGTGTAGCCTTCACATAGCTTCATGGCTGTTGGCTTGGGCAGCTGTGGTTGTGATCAGTTGTACCTTGGGTTGTGGGTAGACGAAAAGCTAGGGCCATCTCTGGGGAGCGCAGTTCAGAGGGGGTGGGGCTGGCGCAGTCTGCTGAGACTGTCCTAAGGATGGGAGTGCAAGTATCCATGGACCTCTTACCAGCAGGGCCTGAGGCTTATTCTGCCAGCTGCCTCTTTCTTAACAGCCTGCCATTAAGAACATCGCTTCTAGTGGTTACATTTTAAGATAGTTACTCATTTAGGTCCTCAGTGTTGTTCCTTGGCCCCTACACTGCACCTGTGAAAAGTCTGCCAGCCCCCGGCTAGATGTCTGATGTTGGACTTTCACCTCTCTGGCTGGCTTTGATTCTTGGGACCCCTTAGCTTCTCTCCCCCTGTAATGGGACAGGCTTCCTGGGATGTCACTTTGTGCAGCTGGAAGCTCACTGTACGTCTTGCTTTTCAGCCTCTGGAGCTGCTGTGTGAGAAGTCCATTGGCACGGCCAACAGGCCGATGGGTGCTGGTGAGGCCCTGCGGAGAGTGCTGGAGTGCCTGGCGTCCGGCATCGTAATGCCAGGTTGGGGCCTTGGGATTTTCAAGGGACAGGGAAAAGGACAGGGATGAAGAACTTACAGCCACTGCCTCACTGGTCCACTGACTGGGTTAGGGCTACAGCAGCTCCATGTCCCCCTGCTAGGGCCAAAGCTCGTGACTACCCTCTTGCACCATCATATCCAGCCCTGTGCCGGGTCCGCAGCCATAAATCAGAGGCGGACCCGGGGCCGGTGGTGACCCACTCCCACGTGACTTTCTTGCTCTGAGACACACATGATTTATTTCTGTCAAGGGCTGGATGCCGAGTGGGTCACCGAGCTCGGTGTGTTTTCCAGAGCTGGGTGTGGATGGGGTGCGGGGGGGTAACACACCTGGTTCCCTCAGCCAACAACTCTTATGAGACGACAAGAGATAATCCTCTGCATATCTTCCTTGTTTCCTGCCTTCAGATGGTTCTGGCATTTATGACCCTTGTGAAAAAGAAGCCACTGATGCTATTGGGCATCTAGACAGACAGCAACGGGAAGATATCACACAGAGTGCGCAGGTATAGTCGTCGCCATTGCCAACATGAGCCCTTACCCAGTCTGCACTCACTGGCTCCCAGTTCCATTACTGGGCATTTGAAGGGCAGCCCCTGGATCATAGGCTCAGGTTGGGGACCAGGGCAAAGGCATGGTGTCTGATACAGGGTGCTCCAGCCTGGGCTGTTTCTTTGTTCTGGCGCCACATGTGATTGTTGTCTGCCTTCCACCCTGCTTGTGTGCCGCGTTGGCACAGCAAGGGCAGTGGGCTACAGCTTCGCAGTGGGGCTCTTCCCCTGCGGGTCTACACCTGACTCCGTGTGGCAACCAGCCCCAGGTTGGGGTTTCCTGTACTCATCTTGAGGGGGGTGGTCACAGGCTGGCCCTCCCCCACAGCAAGGCTGGGCCCGAGCTGTCAGGCCCTGCCCTGGCTGTCAGGGGACCCCTTGATGACCTAGGGGAGACTGTTAGTAGCCCTCCAGCTCCTGCCCCACCTCAGAAGGCATTAGTAAGCACACACACAATCACTCTAGCACGAGGCAGCCGAGTCAGACTTTCTTCCCTTCTATAGCATGCTCTGCGGCTTGCTGCCTTTGGTCAACTCCATAAAGTACTGGGAATGGACCCCCTGCCTTCCAAAATGCCCAAGAAACCAAAGAACGAGAACCCGGTGGACTACACTGGTAAGTAAGGACACACAGACGTTGCTGACAGTTCTCTCTAGAGTGCCGTTTGCCTCTCTCAACTCTCTCACTGGTCTCCTTTTCAGTTCAAATCCCCCCCAGCACCACCTACGCCATCACACCCATGAAACGCCCTATGGAGGAGGATGGGGAGGAGAAGTCTCCCAGCAAAAAGAAAAAGAAGATCCAGAAGAAAGGTGCGAGCATGTGCCCCGGTTTTGGACGCTGCCCTCCCTTCCCTCACCTGCCCCAGTCACTGTGCAGCTGGAAGTCATGAGTGGGCTTTGAGTTTGCTTGGCTTTTTTTTTTTTTTTTTTTTTTTTTTTTGGTGTCTTCTATAGCCCTGGCTGGCCTTCAGATCACTATGTTGTTCAGGATGACCTTTAAGTAGGCTTCATTGTGCTATCCTGAAAGG